>NMRB01000035.1:11695-21820 GCA_002633025.1 Notospermus geniculatus
TCTGTGATGGATTTTTGCCCGTGGGCCAGCATAACCATTTCCCATTTTTCCATAGGTATCGCCCAATGTGCGTATTTGTCGCGACAAATTTGAAACACTAATTGCTTTATCTCGGTATATGTATCCAGTACTTCTACATACGATCGATAGGAATAATATAAAATGAGTACAAAAATTAAGTAGCAAAGGAATCTAAAACTGTCTGCGGCAGCGTCCTTCATGGCACTCATTATGCTGAAGTAGAAGCCCCAAAAAAACCAAAAATTCCATAAACCCAAAAGAACGCAACTCGGTGTCAAAAGACGTCGGAAATATTTGACGTCCTCCCTGAAACACTTGACAAATAGTTGCCAGCATGCTTGGATTTCGAGGAGCCACCAAACTATCACCTCGATGGCGACTAAGATGTGCAACATTAAGACAAAACATCCGAACAGATACGGCCAGAATGAAGAATCGGTGAAAATCCAAATATAAGGGTTGATAGGACGGTAGGAGAGAATCTTCTCTGTGGAATCAAATCGTTTGAGTGTCTCACGCATTACGGGATCGCCTCCAAGCCACCAAACCACAATGATGGACTGTAAAATAAACAGTAACGTCAGCTTGATCTTAGTACATTTCTCACTTCGGACTCCGTGCTTTAAAACAAGGTCGGTAATGTTAACACTCCCGTCATACCCTATCAACTTATCCGTCTCGACAAATATTGTCCCTCCAGCCATCTTCGTCATTTCACCATTTTTGCCATCGAGTGGGAAATACGCCACTTTCGTCAGTTTTGTGAGCAGATATTCTTTGATTTTTTCGTCAGAGTAAATTCTTGAAAGAACGTGATCTTTAAACACCTGGGTGCTGAAACCCGCAAACAGAGCGACAATAACAGGAATAAATGCTCTCTCGATCAAGTATCTCATTAATCCGTCAGTATGTTCGTTAGGTCCTCGGTCACGCTTATGGCTCGCTGGACAAAGTATCTCCTTCATCGAGCAACAGATCTTCCTGAGTGGAAAAGTGCATTCACGCTCCGATGTTAGCCTCCTAGTCCGACACTCCTGTGCATACACATTTCGACAAATGAAGCTGTCGTTGTTCTGTTCTGTCCCCATCAGTTGCAAAATTGACTCCATCGCTATCAGAATCTCCTCCTTGAATTCCAATCCGCGCTGACAACCGATAGGGTTGCTGATGAACTCCACTTTTAAATCCTTGATGGCCAACCTTGAAAGTCCGAATGTAAGTACTGAGTAATCCGCCGACACGTTTAACAGAGGGGACGTGTCATCGGTTGTCCATACCCACCAGTTTGGGTCGAAAACTTCCAGGGATTCGTTCTTGAAGGATGACCATTCGATACCGGATATGAGAATGTTTATAATCTTTGCTCTCTGTGCCGTTCGAAAGTCCTCGAATTGTTCCTGAGTCTCACTGAAATTTGTTATATTCAGAGAACACGTTGTGTTCGTGGATTGCGTCATGTTTTGGTTCAGGGTTGTGTTGAGGGAATCCGTTGTTGCTGTCGAACTGACCAATAAAACGACCAGCAGCCACGCGGGCAGAGAGTATACACTTCTCTTCTTCATACTGGTTTTCTGAAAGGAAGATACCAGAAAGTGAAATACCTGAAGGTAGTGCTGGCGATTGATGCCTCATGCGAGGGTCCGTGGTTCGAATCTGGTAGGAAGCAATGTGTTTCACCTTAGAAACCCGGGCCCATATTCATAAAACCTTGCTAGGCTTGCTAAAGTGCCTAGTTAGTACAGAACTAGCTACCAACTAAGCTAGCAAGGTTTTATGAATATGGACCCCGATTTCTATTTCATATCTGTAGGCCTACGGTGTAGATACTCATTTCTGCGACAGTTTTTTTTGTGTTTAGGTTCGTACATTTACATGTAGGCCAACTGCATTCGCCATCCTTTGGTGTATCTAATGCTCAATCTACACGATCTAATTTTTCTGTCAAACTTTTTGATCTATCTTTTTTGGGTCAATTTTTTCCATTCAACCCGCTCAATCCACACGCTGGATTTTTTTATCAGTCTTTTCGAAAATAGAGTCAAGGAGAGGCGCAGTATACATGTACATGTAGATGACGTAACCATGCAAAATAGTCCCAACGCCGTGAAAATGACATCTGTGGCTATTCATAACAAAAGGTCTGGGCACCGTCGTCAGGGGTTAATCGGACAATAAAAATATTTCTCCGTGCCACAGGGTACGATTTGTAATTATTTGGGCAAATTGTAGGAGAAAAATAGGACGGGCTCTATCCAAGACGATTTTGGACTTTGAAATTTTGTCGGTCAAATTTGTGGATTTTCCCCATGCTACACGATAAAATATTTTGCTCAAACTTTTTTGGTCAAATTAAATTGGACCGTGTGGCTCGGGCATAAGAAATTGATTTTTTTAAAGGAGCGCAGTATTGAATCTCAAATGCGTTATTTGACTGCTGACGTAGAGGGAGCAACCTAGCGGCAGTAAGACAAACTACAAAAATGCATTACAAAATGTACTACATAGTAAATCGGGTCAATTCGCCGACAACGTACTTAGGCCCTGGGTTGGAGACTGGCGCGGTGGCGCCGGCTATTGAGAAAAAGTGGCAATACCTTAGTCCTTTAAGTTGGTTTCACACCAACACCAATTTCTTGTTGGAAGTAGGCCTACATGTAGATGTTCTTGCCGTTCATTGCTGGAAAGTGCTTCTGAGATCTGTTTTGCGAACAGCCCATTTTCAGTCAAGAGAGTGCACGCAAATTTGTCACGAAATCTTCATTAGCGTTGATCGTGTAAAATCAACTTCAAATTCGAATGAATTGGCGGGAGGATTACCTTTTGGCCAAGATGTGGAATCACCAGTGTTGTTCCAGTGCCGCTTAGTTGAATGTGGAGTAAGGACGAAAAGATGTTATTCCAGTGCCGCTTACTTGAATGTGGAGTATTAAAAGGGGGAAAAGATGTTGTTCCAGTGCCGCTTAGTTGAATATGGAGTAAGGACGAAAAGATGTTGTTCCAGTGGCGCTTAGTTGAATGTGGAGTCAGGACGAAAAGATGTTGTTCCAGTGCCGCTTAGTTGAATGTGGAGTAAGGACGAAAAGATGGACAACTCTGCAGATTCAGCAATAAGCGCCTCGATTTTAAACACAATTTCCGGCCGCCGCCTGTCGACATTTCCTCCTGAAGGGCCGACTTCCACCCGACAGAATGACTCTTTTCACAGGAATTAGAATTCACAGAAACAAACCTAAACCTGGTGATCTATATTGGAAAATTGCCAATTGGTACAGTCCCGACAGACCAGGAAGAGTCTGCAGACGACAAAAACGCCTGCAGAAAAGTCATTTAGACCGACTAGATTGCTGCCTTTTTACTGCTAACAAAAGTCTACACATTGAGAGTGCCCCCCCCCCCACTCCCCAATTGAAGGGGTACCTATGCTCGTTCCCAATTTTCAGTAGGTACCCCCTATCTAGGGAAAACGTTCAGAAAATCACCCCCTACTGCGGGCTTTTTCGTATGATATATATACCCCTATCTAGGGAACATTTGGGTTTTCACACCCCCCCCCCCATCTAGGGAACATTTGCGCGTTATTAGGGAGGTTTCGAAATCAAACGATAAACGTAAACGTAAACGACAACGTTATTTCTGTACCGAAAATGCAATATAAAATCTGGTTAATGTGCAGTATGAAAAATAACGTCGTAAAGTTTACGTTTATCGTTTGATTTCGAAACCTCCCTATTAACTCATTTATTATTTTTCACTAGTAGCCTGACGAAAAACTACCCCCTATTTTGAAAATCTTGGGAGATGGTTTAAAAACACCCCCCTTTCCTTGGTTTCTAGGGAAAAATCTTCCTGAGACAAACGACTAAAAAGTACCCCCTTTCTCTAGAGAATGGGAACGCGCATGCGGCCCCTTATGGGTCTGGAGGGGCGGTTGCATTGTGTACACACAGGCTGCGCGAGACTGCTTGCGTGAGACTGCTTTTGCACAGACCTGTGTAGCCGTGGAACGCATCACATCGGCCAGATTTGGCCGACGTGTACGTCCGCGACCTCATCACAGCGTAGGAATAAAATAAGTCCAAGTTACTGGCTTAACATTCTTTGTTTAATGCACAAATATTTACAGATTTTTTGTGAATAATTGACCTGAATAGCAAGTAACAAACCTCATAATAAATGAGGTTTATAGGTATTTTGATCCTAGAAACTACAGGGATCGAGGGATCACATGATCAGCCAAGAAAGTAGTTCGCTGTGAATCACCCGACGCCATCTTGATTACCCACAATTCTGTGAGCACGGCGTGGTGCGAGGTAGGAGTGCCTTCTGTTGTAACAATGGGGCGGTTGTCGTAGCTGTAGGCGCATGATTGGTGGGTACCTACCTGATGACGAACTGTGTCCTCAAGCACACTCTACTCTCCGCTCACCTCGTCTTCTACATGATGTCAAAAATGCTTTCAACACTCTTAACCCTTTCACGCCAGGATAAATTTGAAAAGTGTACATTGCGTAACATGAATTTCTCATGTGTTTACAAAAACGTGCCCAGCTAACCAAAACTGCAACCAAAACTGGCGCCAAGCCACTCATTCTGGAGGCAACGAAATGCGCCACGACCTCATGTAGGTTTGCCTGTTCCAAAATGTCTGTGAGAGAAATAGGCCGCAGCCAAAAATGCAAGTTGTGAGGAAATACGTTTTTGTCAGGTTTCCAATCTTTAAACGTCTCTATCTCGACAACCGCTGCTCCGACGCGTCTGAAAATCCGCAAAAACGCCACTTTTTTCTCCTCTTTCTTTTGGAGCTATACTAAGTAGTTGCTTCCTCGTAGCTGCTTCCGTTCCGGAGATATAGCCGTTTTGTCACGACAAGTCAGATTTGCACTTTGGAGTCATCAATCTAGACCCCAGGACAAACGTTTAAAACGCAATTTTACCCAGGTTTCTTCAAACAGAGCAAACTCGTACATTAAGGGGGGTAGTCTCGCACCAAAAAAATATGCAAAGAGAACGTCAATCGGTCTACTGTTTACGATTCTATGTCAGTTTGAATGTACGAGGATGGTACAGGCCACGCTCGCCAAACGGCGCGTAGAAAGTCAGACCTGAATCAAGTAAATTAAATACATGGGAGCTGATGAAAAAGATTTAAGACATCGACATCAAAGTTAAGGCGATCCCTACTTCGGCCCTTCTTCATTGGCATCTCAATGAATGGATGCCGGTGTCATAGAATGTAATACCCCCGATATCAGATGCATGATACTCCACCGATTCAGGCGTATTCTCTCAGGGGTTTGTGTGCGGCGACGAAGGTAGCGAGCACTAAGAACGCCTGATATTCTCAGGATGGTGGTGCAGGCCACGCTCGCCAAACGGCGCGTAGAAAGTCAGACATGAATCACGTAAATTAAATACATGGGAGCTGGTGAAAAAGATTTAGAACATCGACATCAAGGTTAAGGCGATCCCTACTTCGGCCCTTCTTCATTGGCATCTCAATGAATGGATGCCGGTGTGACAGGAATCAACGTCCTAGGAATGCACACCCGCCAAACAATAGCCCGCTATTGTAAGGTTAATATTCGAACGGTGATGTCTCCATAACCATATATTCTAATCCCTCGCTGAACAATATGGCCGGACTTTGATTCCAGGGGACCCTGATTCCTGTCACACCTGAATGGTCTAATCAACGGTGCACGCGCCTCCTCTTCCAGAACATTCGGAATACTTGAGAATGGGGTCATCCATATCGTACGAACGCACCGAGGGGGGTTGACAGCAATGCGTACAGCATGCGTACAGTGGGAGGGGTGTTAAGCCTAAAGCGTACGGACGATTTTGTTTCACCAAATGCTCTCCTGATGCTGATCAGGGGTCATTCAAGTATTACATAGGGGGCCCTACGCAAAATTTTGGAAATTTTTGACCCCAAGCTGTATGTACTGTAGGCTAAGACTTGAATAATTCCTCACCGAAGCGCTGAACTGACGATCGCGCTGACGACAGGAGTGCCAATCATGAACTAACACATCAATAGTCACATGTTGTCGTTAATAAGTTTGAAGTTCAACTGGCACTGGCCGACACCCAGGCACGTCACATCAGGCGGTTAAACCCCGCCGATAATAGGATTCTAGCCCTACTACCTCAATGGCAAAAGTCGCAATGCGTAGTGACAATTTACGTACATGCATGTACGTAAGAAAGGGGAAGGGGTTTGTACCAATGCGTACAAGTGCGTACAGGGGGGTCCTAAAATCGGGGTTTTGGTGCGTACGGCGTACGTACTAAATGGACGGCCCCAATGGCAATTAATTCGAGAACCCGACAACATGATTTATTAATTAGATTGTCATAAGATTCTATCACTTCCAAGTATCAACCTCGTTTCGAATGTGTGTCACTTTATAGCCCGGATATCATCAGGAAAACTATTGAAATAAGGAAATTTCGAAGGCTCTATTAAAATTCCCAAGTTAAATTATGGCTTCCTTGTCATGCCTGTGCCCATCCTCTTGCAACAGGTCCTCTAAAACGCGCTCCCCTACTCGCACGTCCGAGGCCCTGTTGAAATTGGCGCCTTTTCGCTGTGGAACTAGCGACAGAAAATCTGTCGCTGAATAAACCAATCACAGCGAAGCTTCTCTCCCGCCATCCGTCACTCCCAAATATGGTGGTTTCAAACATTCCTCGATTCGCTGACAAACTCGCTGGATTTTTTAATATTCCTGAATTAACTTCGCGTAAAAATGGTTGTCATGGATTATCTAGATAATGGATAAGTACCGACGGGTTCAAAACACGAAGGTATGATCCAGTTCATGTGTTTGGGGCAGCTATCATGCCGACAGCATGCATAAATTATGGAATGAGATGCATTGCTGTGAGACTGGTACCCGGTAACTCATAACACCAGATATATGTGCATACGTTACAGCACGAGGCGCGACGTCTGCCCATTACATCAAGTGGCGATCCCCCACTGCATTGCATGGTTTATTCGTGAATTACCAGTTGGCGAGTACACATGAGGGAACAGCCCTCTTCCCCACCGAAACGGGGTGGGTTTCCCCAGGGCATTGTAACGCGCTATGCAGAGTGGAAATGCCCTGGGTTCCCAGGATGGCCTGTGCCGGGTGTTCCCCATTTTGCCCACTCACCCGTTTTGCCCTCATCAATAGAGAGGTTGCGCAGCGGCCCGACTTCAACTACGAGAATGAATTGCAGTCCGCTATGGACATCCTTGATAAAAACGATTTGATAGAAGTTTTCAATTTGTCAAACACCATAAATTGAAGGCAGAAAAATTTGGCCTTATAAATCGGAAATGCGGATAAATAATGAAATAATAATAATCCTAGTCGTTACGACTTGAAACACGACTATAATATTTGCGATTTACGTGCACTTCCGATTACGAGTCGAAATTATTCTGCCACAAAGTTATGGCATTTTACGATTTGCAAACGTCTATCAAATCGGTTTTACCATGGATGTCTACTGCAATTCATTCAGACTGGTAGTTGAAGCCGGGGTCGGAGTCAGAAGTTGCGCAACCTCTCTAATTCCGCTATACATCCATTTCCCCTATTTGGCCAACACCCATTTTGCCAACACCGTATTTACCATTCTGCAAATCATTCCAGAGGGAAATACCAGTTGGGGCCTACTCCGTTGGTGCCCCCCCCCCCCCCCCCACCNAGCCCCGTTTACACTGGTCACAGAAAAGCGATCAGTGCTCGGACCGGTCCCGGCCCAGTTCGTCATCTGGCGATCTGCCCTGTTTACATTAGCACAATGGAACCGAGCCAGTTGGCGGGTGCCACGAGCTCTCCAGTCAGTTCAGTCGATCGGAGGCACGAAAATCAAACGACGACAACAACAAAATGGATGCCTCCATGCAAATTCACATTCGGAACTTCCGTAGGCAACTGCTCGGCAATTTCCGTATAGACACTCGCATTTCCCCTCTGGCACAATTCCAAGGCAGCCATCTTGAACGCGCAACGATTGCCACGCGTTTCTGGTGGTTTGGATGCGGTCGCCTCATCACACCTGCGCATGAACTAAATAGGTCACCCGAAAACGTTGCGTTATTGACCAATAATTGGCAGATTAGGTGAGATACAGGTAAGTTTATATGTAATATGCCTCAATTTATCGAGCAAGTAGGGTTGAACATCTTAACGGGCCAAAATTCGGCGAAAATAGTCCCACGGCGGTCACGTGGGTTTGATGATAAACAATATAGCTGCCTTGGACTTGTGTCCGAGGTGAAATGCGCCTCCCAGTGACAGATAAGCAGTTCGCCTCAGGTCGTTCCGAATGGCAAATTCACTTAGAAATTCCCGCTGATGACGTCATTCATAATTTGCGAATGGGGTGCAGAACACAAATTTAGCAACCGTGCCGAGATCGGTTACTGTTTACACAGCAGTGTTATCGAACCGATCCGTGCTCAGACCGGTCCGAGATCACCTCCAACTGGTGGTCTCGGCTCGGTCCAGTTTGGAACCGTTCCTGGCACGCTTGTCCCGTTTACACTTGCTATTTTTTTGGCGATCCGTGCTCGGACCGGTCCGAGCAGGTTATTTTTCCTCAGTGTAAACAGGGCTCATGTATAACGGGATGATTTTTGAAGCATCCTTTAAACTCCATTTTTGCTATTTGCTGTCTGTTCATTTCATGACCATATTTGTTCATTTCATGACCATATAAGGGTAGAGTCGTTTGAGGACATAAGTTCACATCAGGAAATGTCCTAGTATTTTCCAGAATAAGTTTAACGGGCATCAATAAACAGCGAACTGGGCGAACTGAGCGAACTCGGCGAACTCTGATCGAGTAGTTGTGCCCACTGTTTCTGAACTGTCAACAAGTGGCACACTTCTCCAGCAGAGTGTCATGCATCACTCTATTTCGATAAAACTGAAAACTAAAAATATTGAGAGTTCATAGGATACTATTGGGTGACATTAGATGACAGTTAGAGAAATCTAAATATGGCTATGGAGACCATGACCATTCGGATATAACCTGACAATAGCGGGCTATTTTCACAACTTCATCCACCAACTTATTGGATCAGACACTGTGCCTTTAATGCCACAGTATTAAATTGACGCCAGCCAGCCATATCGAGAAGGAGGTCACTCACAAGTGGTGGTATGGCATTGTTTATAACTCTTGTGAACAGTGGAATGCTGCTGGTGTAACCCTTTCTAGTGTTCCCATACATCAGTGTTTCCATACAAAAGATCGCTAGAGACCCCATGAATTTTTCATCAGGAAATACAGAGAAATCTGTCACTGTCGATTCGCAGTGTTCCAAAACAATGAGGGGAAATACTGACCAGCGAGAACATTGCGGGAATTGGGTGGTGTACACCAACCCAGCTAGCAATGACACGTCAAAAAGACGTGGTAAAGACGTCAGGCATCACGTTGCAAACGCGTCTTTTCTTGACGTCTTAAAGACATCTTCGTGCACCCTCGAAAAACGTCGTATAGACGTCAAAAAATGACCAGTCTAACACCTGTTTACCACCTGTTTTATATAAGTTATCAACATGAAATAAACCAAGAGTGCACCAATTCCAAGCGTCTTTTCAACAAAATATTCTGGATATTAGACTTGTATTTGCAAAGTCTGAAGAGAGGAAGATCGCAGCTTGGGTTTTTACTTTGTTCCTTTTCAACCACTGAGTGGTTGAAGAGGAGCCAGGAGTGGGAGACTCCTGTCGATCGAAAAAACCCTGATCAGGGGACTCTGTTAGGCCGAGTAAGCCGTAACATTGAAGTTACCATAAATAGCATATAGGACTCCGGCATTTCATCCAAATAAAACTTTTTCATATGTGTGGTGCAATGAAGCATCATTTCCAAAAACTTGACACCCCACAACAATAACGAGCGAGGTTTATTGTACAAAATTGTGTTGTTACCATGTTGGTATAGGAGGAGGCAACATTCCTATAGTTTTTATTCGCCATATTTTTTATTCTACAATTAGTTATTAAGATTAGTATTAGAAGTAGGTTGACGTCTTTTCCACGTGATTTCGACGTCTTTTGTGGAAATGCTTTCTGAAGTTTTAACAGG
>NMRB01000035.1:58162-71737 GCA_002633025.1 Notospermus geniculatus
GCCTGATTTGACTTCAAACATGGCCACCAGGTGGCGTAACCCAAAAATCATCAAAGTGCTGTAACTCAGGAACGCCTTAACCCAAAGCGCTCCAATGTCCTATGTGGCCCTGCAGATGACCTTTATGACCATGTGAAGTTTCGGCCCGATCGGACATACAATATGGCGCCAGGTGGCGTAACCCGAAAATCATCAAAGTGCTGTAGCTCAGGAACGACTTGACCCAAAGCACTCCGATGTGCTATGTGGTCCCCTGCAGATGACCTTTATGTGCATGTGAAGTTCCGGCCCGATCGAACATACAATATGGCGCTAGGTGGCATAACCCAAAAATCATCAAAGTCCTACCTGGGAGTGACTTGACCGAGATTGCTCAGAACACTGATACATGTATGTACCTCCCTCTGTCATTAGACTATTATGTCCAACCCGGTGAGCACATGGTCCATGGACCATTTCATTTACCATATACCCTGAAAGCCACATGTGAAAACATCCAGCTGAGGATATTACTGCAGTCCTGTTTAATTATTCCACTGAACTATATAAAACACGGAGGTATTGCATGCTCTCCCTTTAAGAGTCCAACTTTAATAATCGATTGGACTATAATGACACTTTTGGCACATGCCATCCTTTCCTCTAACCTGTCAGGAATCAGTGACGCCAAAAGGGTGAATGTCATCCTGGGTACCCCTAAAGGGTACCCAGGTCCAACCTGGGTATCCCTAAATGGCACCCAGGTACGTACATTGGAACCCCGGTCGGCGACCACCCCTATAACGCGACCACCTCGGAAAGACGACCAGTTTTCAAATGTCCCAATTGTTTGTCTCTTTATTTCCCTTTGGAGAGTTTCACTAACGCGACCACCCCGCTATCCGGATCGCGATCACAGCTTAGGCTGTCCCAAGTGGCAATTAGCACCTCGGTAACACGACCACACACAAGCCAATTAGGGATCTGGTTATGAAACAAAGTTTACAAAGGCGAGTCAGGCCACGCCAATTTCTTTTCTTGCATAGCGGGCAGGTCTGCCAGAAATGGAATGTAGGAGGGAGGAATAAAAATAAAAATAAAAGTCCATCCAATTGACAATTTTTTAAATTTTCACAGTTGTGTCGAGAACAAATTGTAGGCGGTGAAAATAAAAATTAAATTTTAAGGAAACAGACAAATTGAACTGCAAGATGGTTTTAAAGACATGAAAGAAGAAAATTCAATAGGGCTTTTTGGTAGGCATATCAGGAATAAAGTAACACTACAGAGATAAATTTATTTTATTCCGATACTACTACATGTATAAATCGCAATAATGAATTACATTAATACTCTGGATGGATGACAAGTCTAATGTATTCGGTGTCCAACATTTCCATCACAGAAACAGGACTGGCTGCATCTCTACACATTACCTGCTGCGAAAGGCCTCTAGTCATTCATTAGACTCCACAAGTGAATTCAAATTTCCCGCCTATTACACCATATTTAAGCAAGGTATTTTCTGATTGGCTTCTGTGATTTCTGATAACTTGGCCCCAAAATGATTAATCTAAGTAAAGCTTGCAATTAAATCAACAGCATACTGAACAAAAGGCCCAATTTCAGCCTCTCATAGTGTCCATCCTTGGAGGAATTATACTGACAATTCCTCCAAGGTCCATCATAGCTTATTTCTGCTCATTAGGCAATGTTAGGTCAGACCGGCTGACCAGAAACATCGTAGGTACACACTATTGGCGGGAAGCCAACTCTGGGGGCCACTGTCGGTTGTAGCCTATTCACACAAAACAAAAATGACCTAGACGGGCAAGCGTTATGTCACTGGAAAGGAAATTTCATCAGGAATCCAACCAAAAAGTTTTTGAGACGATTTCTTTCCATCCCAGAGAAATAAAACCAAAAGTTCAGGACACTGTAGAGGTGAAAGCTATCCTCAAGTCGGGATCATCGGTAACCCGCCAGTGCCTTGGCGACATCCTTCCACCCCAGTTATCTCCGCCGATCTCGGAGATTACTAAGAAGAATTTAATGTAAGTTTAGTCAAAAGGGCACCAAGGCATCTGGAGGAAAGGGCACGGCAAAGAATTTAATGTAAGTTTAGTCAAAAGGGCACCAAGGCACCTGGAGGAAAGGGCACGGCAAAATTGCCTTCATACGTCTTGAAATCGATAGGGCATCACGGCAGTTGCGCGCGCGGGGCACGACGGCGAAATGCCGTCGATGCCGTCGTGAAATTCGCACCCTGTGTTGCTCGATTTCAACAATTTTACGTCAAACTTCTCGAAGAAATGCTACGAAAACACAGTTTAAGTGACAAATGTCAGACTGTATTTTAAAAACAAAAACACTAGATAATATTTTCGGCGCATACTTTGAAAATAAAACAGAAAATATTCACGAATCTTTTCGGCGGGAATTTTAAAAACTTTCCACTTTTTCGAGGCAAATTGTCGGCGGGCCCGCTAAGCAAGAAAAGAAATTGGTGTGGCCTCAGCAGTGTGTGTGTACCAAACAGGACCAATTATACATACATGGCATATGCCATGCGCATGACAGTTGCGGTCATATAAAAAGGCAGGCATAAAGAATGAAACATGCGACGGGCACAATATTTACGAAGAGTTCACCATTTCCATACCTGCCGGTCGTCCGTCCTAGGAGTCGCACTGTCGGTCGGCTGTCTGCTTACTAGTATCAGGCCAGGTTGGAAATGGTCTAGATTGGTTTATTAAATGAAACATGAATAAAAAGAAAATATGACCCTTAGTTGACTTCGGTCTGGATCGGCACTCATCGGGCTGATTTCGGTAAGGCGACCACCCCGCTAACGCGACCACTTTGGGTCTGTCCCGCGGGTGGTCGTGTTACCGGGGTTCCACTCTACTGGGTACCCTTTAGGAACCTAAAGGATACCCACTTTGAAATTCCCGCCTGGGGAGATACCTGGAATCCAGTTTGATGGTACTTTTACCGTTCAGCTCGTCATGCTTGCAAGCGTAACACGTGGAGATGACGACCAGAATGCCAGACTTGCATCTAAAAGAGTATCTCGCCGGTATACCGACCGACAGAGATGGCATTTTTGTGTCCAAAGGCCGCAAATTTAAAAGCAATTTATGTTGAGGTCGACAACGACGGGAAATTTAGACCAAAACCAGGAGTTAAAGCCATACAATCACGAGAGCTACCGTAGCCGTCGATTCACATTTTGGTTTGAACAAAAATGCGAGAGTTTCTCAGCAAAAGTTAGATGATGAAAAACAAGTGTTGTGGTCAGAGTCGATCATCAATCAGATTATTTCACATGGAAGCATGCCACTTTCACCTGACTTTTTCAACGAGTGTTCGAACCAAAATGTGAATCGAGGGCTACGGTGGCTCTCGTGATTGTATAAGGCAGGACCAAAACACGCCAAAATACAAAGGCCCAACTGACATCAAAATTAAATATCAGGTCAAACTTCTTTTCAAAAATGTAGCGGATAATCAGTCAAATTTTGAGATTCCACAGATTGAAGAATGGTGATTTGGCAATCGGCACCACAGCGCACGTACCATATGCGACCTGGATTCCAGGTATCTCACCAGGCGGAGATTTCAAACTGGGTATCCTTTAGGTTCCTAAAGGGTACCCAGTACGTGCCTGGGTACCTTTTTAGCGATACCCAGGTTGGACCTGGGTACCCTTTAGGGGTACCCAGGACGACATTCACCCTTTTGGCATCAGTGACATACATTATCATCTCATAATCCCTCGCTGTTTTATGTTAGTTCAGTAAAATTATCATCAAACTGCAACTTCCCAGGGAAGTCTTGTTTAAAGCGAATTGATATTAAAAAAAATTGATTTAGAAATAGAATTTGAAAGGAGACAAATTTTCTGGAAAAAATGTAAACAGACTTCTCCAGAATGTCAACAAAGAAATGTTCGTGCATTCTGATTGGCTAAAATTTTGTGTTTACAAACACCAGCCAAATGTAAATAAAATCCACTATCAATTTGCTTTAATTTCTCAATTTCGAACCAGTTAAGTTAAAATATGGCTGACAGTCGTCCATTTTGAAAAATTACTTGAGTGAATATATTTCATCAAGCAGTAAAAACTAGAGTAGAATGTGCTTAGGCGCTGGTGTGAATTTGCAACTGGACACCCTCTATCTCTTTGTCGTTCAAAAAATATTCTCTTGCTGTTAATATTTCAGTCGGCTGTGTTAGTTCAGAAGGTGAACAATAAGATATTATATTATTCTGTCTCAAATCAATTGATCATAATTAAAAAACATCACTGTATCATTAATCAGGCCAAGGCCGTAATTGATGGAATGATTGACAGACGGATTGCATACCTGTTTGCACTCGCTGAACTCTTTCAGGATGCGGTCACAGCAACCTGTATGACACAGCGGGGAATAGGTTTTGTTGGTTGAAACACAATGAAGAAAGGTATCAAAGAATATGAATTTTTTTATGTTGCATATTAATGAGTTATTAAAGTCTGTGGCCATGGCCTACCTCGTCAGGTACTTACGTAGAATCTGAACGAATTTCATTCATAAATTGCATTGCGGTTAGTATTAGTATAGGCTGTGGCATGAATGAACACGTGGTGTATTGCTCTGGTAAACATCTATGCTGATTCAATTAGGTCAGCGTAGGTAGGTGCACCCTGTGGATAGAGTGAAAATGAAAAACCAATTGCTTGCTCTGAAGAAGACCTTTACTGACAAATTCTGAAATATTGCGTTGTCTCGTAGCTATATGCGCCTATTTGTTAGTCAAGATGTTCCAGCGATTTTCGTTCGTGCATGTTTGTTCCAGCCAGAACTTTTGCATTTCATGCCAGATTTTAATGAAACTTGGCTGGTAGGTTCAGGCAATGGTGTAGTAGTTGTGAGTAAATGATTATCATTGCAAAGGATGCGTTAGTTTCCGAGAAGTGGACATTGTAAGGCCCTGATTAGCTCACCCGTGAGCTCTTTACAATGGAGCAGCGTCCGTCGTCGTCATCCGTGTTTAAAGTGAATCGACAGTCGTTTTGTAAACAGAAGGATAATGTTTGTAAACATTGCCCTCACAGCCAATCAGAATGGAGGAAATTAGTGTTTGTAAACAAAGATTCGTCCCCTTTTGCATTCAAATTTTTTGGCTGACAAATCGCTTTAACACGAGGTGGTTGTGCATCGAATTTGCCCTGAGAGGTCATTCAATTTTCTCTTGTGCATCTAGGTGCACAAAATGGCTATCAGAAACAACTACTACAGGGTGTATAAAAAACGCAACAGTTGGTATTTATACCCCCGCCAACGAGTTGGTTGGGGTGTACTGTTTTCAACTCGTCCGTGTGTGCGTGAGTCCGTTCGTGCGTGCGTTCGTTCGTGTGTGCGTTCGCCTTTCGGTTTCCGCTCATTTAAGGGAGAACGACTGCAGGGATTGCTTTCGTTTTAACGTGGTACATTCCTATTGACCATAGGAAGGTTCCTTTCGAAAATCGGACTTGTAGCGCATCCAATATGGCCGCCATGGCTGCCGTCTTGATTTCGGTTTCCGCTCATTTAAGGGAGAACGACTGCAGGGATTGCTTTCGTTTTAACGTGGTAGATTCCTATTGACCATAGGAAGGTTCCTTTCGAAAATCGGACTCGTAGCACATCCAATATGGCCGCCATGGCTGCCGTCTTGATTTCGGTTTCCGCTCATTTAAGGGAGAATGACTGCAAGGGTTGCTTTTGTTTCAATGTGGTAGATTCCTATTGACCATAGGAAGGTTCCTTTAGAAAATCAGACTCCTAGCGCATCCAATATGGCCGCCTTGGCTGCCGTCTTGATTTCGGTTTCCGCTCAATTTAGGCAAAACGACTGTAGGGATTGCTTTCATTAGCTCACCTGTGGTGAGCTCTTATGGTGTACCATTTTCTGTCATTGATCTCCACACACGTTCTTCAAGTGAAGGTCTTCTCTATAGCCATACAATTACCAACAACCAAAATCAAGATTGCCACACTGTCAGTACAACAACCATATTTCAGAGGTACAGCTGGACCAAAAATAAGTGCAGCCAAAACAGGCAGGGTTCTCCACTAGTTTAACAGAACGGGCGCGGCACCCGTTCTAAAATGCAGGATTGATCTCAGCACCCGGTCTAAAAATCTGCCGCCCGGTCAAAAAAATCTCCGCCCGGTCAAAAATATCCACTTTAAATAACACTGAGGTTGTCCAAGCACCAACAGGAGCTAGATTTGCATTCCGAAACGCTAGGAAATCGCATTTCAGGGCTTCTAGATTTCAAATTTTGTGAGGGAGGCCCCAGACCCCCCGCTGAGGACGCGCGTGCGGCAGCGGCTTCCGATATCAGTAACCATGTGACGTCACCAGCACCCGGTCTGTTTCAAACCCTGTGGAGAACCCTGAACAGGGTCTCGATCAACTGCTGATGGAGTACAACACTCCAAATGACAGATATTCTTGGTCAAAAATAGGAAAAATAGTAGCCTACTGGCAGTGGCTGTATAAAAGGAGCCAACAGAATTTTATTTTACCCATTGGTGAAATTGGAGCCCTATATTTTTAGCTCAGCTGACCAAAGGTCAGCAGAGCTAGTAGAATAAGTATTCAGTGGCGTCACGTGTCAGTCCGTCACCCCGTCCGTCAAACTATGCCCGACGTTTTGTAGCCATAATAGCTAGAGACTTCAAATTTCATCTGAAGGTAGCCCTGGGTGAACTCTCCTCGGAAACAAAAAATTAGCGCGATGTGACACATAGTAAGCTCTCCAGGGGGCGTTTCCCATAAAACGAAATATGGCGATATCTCAGGCCCAATGATATATCTGTATACAAAAGTGACAGGACAGATAGGATTATATTTTCTACATCAGTTCAAAGGGACATTAATGTCAGATCTGTTCACCAGGGGGCGGTATTCAATGAAATAAAAAAACAGGGGTATTTGAATTTCCCGCACTTTGAAGTTCCAAATTATGCATGAGTAACTCAGTACCTGGTGTCCTGTCCCACATAGCCAGTGGTAACACTGATACAATGTTGAACCATACATGTAGCTGATAAAAATGGCCACTGTGCTTTTGATCACTTGAGAAGTTCAACATGCTGTTATAGCCTAACTAATCTTTCATCAGGTAAGGTAACATACTTCAACTCATTCTTTTATGTGTGGCAACAGTCTCAATGCCTAATTGGCAATTTAGGTCATTCAAATAGTTATATTTGAACAGTCTATGTGAGCATGCATTGATTGATAATGATTAACCTTGCCACCATGAATTAGTGTTGTGGTCTCACTAACCAGTGGTGGCATCCAGGCAACCCAGTAGCTTTACCCTGTTACCTGGAGCTATGTTGATATTCATATCAGCATCTTCTACTGTATGCAGGGCTTGCAGTACCATTGGAAACACTGCTATTTTACTTATGTGCCTTAAATCATGAAATTCATGACTTTGAATTTAAAGTTAGGGGACAGTTTTCAGGCTAGAGCATGTGCCTACAATTTAACTAAATTACACCTAAAAATCAATATTGTCAGCTGAGCGCATCGCCCATGGGCGACTTGTTGCAAGGAATCTTTGTGTTACTAAAAACCACTCCCTGTGCTCATTCGCCCTTAAATGACCTTTTCCCAAAAAATCTGCCCATTTCTTTATCACCTGCCCTCAATAACAAGTTTTCACCTTAGCCACGAGGACCATTATGGCGCCACAGCGGGGGTATAATTAGTGATTGCTCGCAATCACTGTATGTCTAGTTTTTCCAATACCTACAAATCTAGGATGGATATGACAAATATACATTGGTCATATTAATCCTGTGGATCTTAGCTTCAAAATGACACCATTCATGTTGGAATACCGTTACGCATGACTGATCTGAGCACTGTTTGAACAAAATGACCTAAAATTGCATTTGTTGCAAGGTGAGGATTCCTGTTGTTATTGACATTCTGTGCCTTATTCATTGCATAACATTCACAGACAATGCCGAGATGGTAGCGTAACTGCTGTCACTCTTCGAATAAAGAACTCAACGACAGACAGATAAAAAACATAAGTATTCTTTGTCAACCAAGTATCACCTTTGATGTTGATCTCAGCAAAGTGTAAAACAACAGATGTAAACGTAATTTTTAGCCCACTTGGCCGCAAGGCCCAGCAGGGCTTAAGCTGTGGTTGGGGTCATTGAGTGGTGGTCTGTCGTGCGTCAATCGATACGTACGTACATACGTAACTACGTACATCCGTAAACTTTTGGTTTGTTAGCGCTCTAGCGCCTTTATTTTGTGATGAATCTTTTTGATCTTTGGTGGGTGTATATATGGGTCTAAGATCTAGGTCGAGTTCAATTTTGAGCACGGTTGGATTCCTATTTTGGCCTCCAGGGGGCGTTTTGTGAAAAATTTCAAAGGGCTATATTTTGATAATGAGGTTTGAATTGTTGTGTTGAAACTTTGTACACATGTACTTCTAGGTTATAGCAACTTACAGACAAAACTTCGGTGAAATCTTTACTTAGCCACCCCCATACAAAAAGTAACCGGGATCCCGGTGGTATCCCGCCTGGGATCCCGGCGGGATCCCACCGGGAATTTTAGGCGGGATTTTTGGGCGGGATAAAAGCGGGGTCCCAGTTATAAGACCGGGATCCCGGTGGGATGAGCCCGGGATCCCGGTGGGATGAGACTGGGATCCCGGTGGGATGAGACTGGGATCCCGGTGGGATGAGACCGGGATCCCGGTGGGACGAGACCGGGATCCCGGTGGGACGAGACCGGGATCCCGGTAGGGTGGGATAAGACTGGGATCCCGGTCAGACAAACCATCAATAAGTGATCCACCAGTAGAGTAGGCCTACTTAGGCCTATAGGCCTACTGTAGGCCATTTTTTTTTTAAATCAGCAATTTTGGAGCCTACAGGCAGAGTGCATCACATAGGCCTAAATATAGGCTATATTGTACATAGCATTGTGTGATTGCAGGTTTTAAAAGATGCTGTACAAAAAGTACTTTGAAACTTTGCACATATCTACCTCTAGGCTGTAGTGTAACAATTCGGATGAATGTTCGGTAAAATCTAATTCTTGACTTTGCCACTAGGCGCGCCAAAACCAAAAAAACATAAAGCGTTATTTCTCCCTTGGCCATCACCATGCTTCAAGCCAAGCGGGCACAGTGCCATTGGCACTATTTTTACTACAGATGTCTCAAAGTCGCTAAATCAGCATGCATAACCAAGCAGGGTGTTATATTACTCCGCATGTGGCATATTCTAATTAGAGTGTTTTCATTCATTGCAGGGTAGCAAGACACCATATGCAGAATATACCAATGTGATGTACAGTCTTGTTCGTATTAATATCAACACCTATTATCTCAAATATCTCATAAACCACCAAACCAATTTAAATGCGGTTTTCTGCATAAGGTCAGAAATCTTGTTGACTACAACTGGGCATCAATGTTTTTGCACAAGACTCACTTCTTCATTGCGTAATCTGTCGTTGAAAAAAGGTCCAAAATAAAACTTTTTTGTTTCTGGATTTTTCACCAAAATTCCTTGGCCAGAATGAAGTTATGCCAAAATAAAGGTGATTAAGCAAGTTACTGTCAAAATACGTCGTTTAGTTTTTGAGAAATTGACGTTTTTGTAAAGCTATATCAACACCACTTGTGTTCCACTACCAACAACTTATGAGACGGCCCCTACATAATAATGCAAACCATACACCATGCATGGGTCACTGTATAGGCAGAGATAAATGTTGTGACCAGTACTGGTTATTCATGACATTGTATTGCAAAAAGTAACAGGCATTGAGAAAGAACTTAGTAGCCTTTGTCATCTTTGTTTGAAGTTAACCAGTGCATGAATTGGTCACTAAAGCCTCCACACACTTGAAAAATTATTATGTAACACTTTTGCCACATAGGACTCAGCGCTGTTCTATAGATCTATGGATTTTGTACTGACGGCCTACACAAGGGACATGAAGTATGGTTTGCATTATTATGTAGGGACCGTCTCATAAGTTGTTGGCAGTGGAAGACAAGTGGTGTTGATATAGCTTTACAAAAACGTCAATTTTTCAAAAACTAAATGGCCGATTTCGACAGTAACTTGCTAAATAACCTTTATTTTGGCATAACTTCATTCTAGCAAAGGAATTTTGGTGAAAAATCCAGAAACAAAAAAGTTTTATTTTGGACCTTTTTTCAACGACAGATTACGCAATGAAGAAGTGAATCTTGTGCAAAAACATTGATGCCCAGTTGTAGTCAACAAGATTTCTGACTTTATGCAGAAAACCGCATTCAAATTGGTTTGATGGTTTATGAGATATTTGAGATAATAGGTGTTGATATTAATACGAACAAGACTGTACATGGAGTGAAATATTTTCCTGTTCGCTGCAAGATATTTAAACTATTACTCTCATTCCTCTCGTTCCAGAACCCGAATGTCTCACCTAACAGCAGTGGAGGTTGGGAAGTCCAATATAACTCAGCAATACCATTGAGTGTCTCCCCAGATCATGTTCACGGAATAGACGACTCAGACGAGACCAACTCTTCGACAGATTTCTTTGACGAGGAAGGTGGTTCGGAACTTAATCATAACTCAGATGTTCTTCCTTTCTCCGAGGACGAATATGAAAAGTTTGCTTTAGACGTTTATTGTCAGACAGAGATATTTGACGATCCTGAGACTCTCGTTCAAAAGGAGATCATCGATGACATTGACCTTACCCCTGAAGAACTTGACAAAACTATTTACATACAGGAAGCCGATGGCAATGGGTTGAAAATGTGGCACTCATCCGAACGTGTGACGAAATCAAATTCAAGTTCTCCTACAGGTGACGTGGAAACAAATCAGGATTCAGCTGAAAAGGACAGCCCTCCATGCAAGATGGAGACCACAGATGTTGGTTATGGCAGTGAGAGCCATTCAAATGACGAACCTGATTCGGGAGAAAAGTCGGGGGAAGATGGATGTAAGACGTCTGCGTGCCAGACTGAGCTTGTGGATGTGACAACCAGTGAGGTGCAGACGCAGGAGGTCGTGTTCAGAAAGCGACTTGTGTCAAGTGAGGATGGATTCACATCAGTGTCCGGTAGCATGCAGACAGTCTTGTCCTCTGGGGCATGGCGCGATTCAATGACTAGTGCCTATGACACGAGCTCCAATTGCAGTGATCATCCTGGTCATGATGTGGTCGCCGACCGTTCTAGTCGCCCAAGTTCGTTATTCATTCCCGACGCTGTTTCTGGTGATGAGGCATTGCCCAATTTCAAAAACATCAATGCATCTCCTGGTGAAAAGTTCTACAAAGTCACACTTATGGATGAAGAGCAAAGACAGGGGGTGGAGACATGCCGTAAAGGGCCTTTTGAATTATTTGATGTTGTTGCAAAACCTCCAAGGGATGAAAGTGTAGTAATTGAGGTTGTGCCAGAGGACGAATTGGCAGAACCGAAGGAACTTGCTCATAAACCAGTCAATGGCATTATTAGAACCGATCCAACTCTTACAAAGAATCGTGTGGACATTCTTTGGACAGAAATTGAACATCTCAGAGAGAACGGATCTCAAAAGCCGAGCAAGTTACTGACAGCTCTTGAATCTAATGATTTGGATATGCGCAGTTCCTACACGCAGGAGTGGACTGAACGGACAACCAAGTGGTCTGGAGCGTTTTCTGCCCTCGTTGAATCAACTGAAAGTAACTCTGAAATGATCTCACAAACGCAGCAATATACATCATCAGATGGGAGCTTACATGAGCGATGGTCGAGTCCTGATTCGATACGGAGGCTTGTGTCACAGGCTGAAAGTCTTGTTAAAGACGATGACTGCTATGCACAACAGAGGCCGAAATGGCGGGAACGCAAACAACGTAGGCGGAGAAAACCTAGAACTTTAGTTAGCGATTCAGTAACAAGTGAAGGTTCAATGCCTGAAAATTGTTCCGATTCATGTGATGCTAGTGGAGAAAACACAGAGTCGGAGGGTGAAAATTCAAGTGCAATCAGTGACACGGATTACCAAAAGAACTCATTCTCATCGGTTCCAGAAGAACCTTGTGACCAGGATACGACAGAGTCAACCCTCAATAATAGTTCCTATACTATCACACACCTGACTTCACCTGAATCGGAAGTCGTGAAACTGCGATCTGGTCACAAGCAAAAATTTGAGCGCCCACGGAGTGTCACAGAAATGTATGAGATGAGTAGTCGTCTGGACTTAAGCCCATTTTTTGCATCAGAAGGTTCTATACCCAGGCACCCATATTCTACCATTTCTTCGCAGCTGTCAGATGGCCATCAAGGCAGGGGTTCGGCTTTGCGAAATTCAAAGTGTAACACACTTCCTCGCACACAGAAGCCCAAATTCCGTAAACTGAAGCGATCTCGCTCCGAAAGTGAGCAACTTTCTAGCACAGCCATGACACATTACTACCACTCGTTCAGCAAGGAGAATTCTCCAAGTCGATTCTCACGAGAAGGTTCCACGGAACGTATCCTGTCCAATAATTCTTCGAGTGAACGAACCGTTGGTTACAGTGCTGATGCTCTGTGTGTGTCCTCATCGAATGAGTTACCAGAGCAAACAATGACAGGGGAGAGCACAGATGATCTTGGAAGACATCTATATGATCTTACTGCAATTGGTAAGTATGCTGTGGAACGTTTCTATTAGGCTTCCTTTACATCGAAGTATACGGTATACGAAAATGCCGGTTAACATTCACGGTTGTGAATCCTCGGGAAGCCTTTGTTAACTGGCCTTTCCGTATACCGTATAGTTCTATGTAATGGAAGCCTAAAGGACAGCTTTGAGGCTGACCACTGTTGTCTTTAATTGAGACTAGAAGTTTGCAGGGGCGTTGCCCCTGCAATACATTTAAAGCCTTCTCGCCTACAGCAGTTCATTGTAGACGTTTTCAGTGAGTCCATAACCAAGGGGCCATGATCCGCGGGCCTCGTCCTCACAGGGACTTGGCATGCATGACAGGGGTGGTGGGTGTTTCCGAGGTCCAAAAGCACCCACGGACAGTGCCCTGACCCCCGGGATAACACACCCCAGAAATACGTATATATGCCTATATACATATTTCTGGGGGGTGTTACTCCAGGGGCCAGGGCACTGCCCGTGGGGTGCTTTTGGACCTCAGAAACACCCACCACCCCTGTCATGCATGCCTCAAGTCCCTGTGCTCGTCCCTCAGCTGCCAGGGCCTGGAACCTGGGCCAGTCCACGGACTTTTTTCCTAACCGGGACTACATTATTGTACATGTAGGGCCTATCCATTACGACACGAAATTAACGAAGTGAATGTGGTGGGTTAATGGCTGGGGAAGTGCAGGGGTATGGTTAGGGTCAGGGTAAATGTTGGGAGTAGTAGCCTATTAAAGAAGAATTTGGTTGTAATGGATACCGTATATCGGTAAGGGAGAAAAAGTTGATGGCCCGTCTCTTTCCCACAGGGGTCAGCATTACACCATTACTTCACCGACTTCCAGTGGCGGATCCAAGGGGGGGGGGCGTGCCCGGCGC
>NMRB01000035.1:87283-100185 GCA_002633025.1 Notospermus geniculatus
GGTCAGGGAACCAGACTAGCCGATGTAGAGGGAGCCACCTAGCGGTAGCAAAACGAACTACAAAAATGCATCACAAAATGTATGTAGTAAATCGGGTCAATTCACCTGCAACATAGTTAGTCCCTGGTTTGGAGAGCAGCACGGTGGCACCGGCTGTTGAGAAAAAGTGGCAATACCGTGCTCCTTTAACCATACATTCAGTCACCTTCAGCCCACTAGGCCATCCATCCCACCTGTACTTCATCGCTGTAAAGCTATTGGTTGCAAAAACAGCTAATGGTTGCAAATACAAACCCCAGATTTAATCGATCTGTCTAGATCAAGGGAAGGAGGGCAGCCCAACTGGTGTACAGTTATAGTGTGCAGGATATCTACAGCCTAGCTCCAAGGCCACCAGGCCTGGCCGCATAGAAACTCCGCTACCGCTAACGGCCAAACCCATCTCCCGATAGTGCTGTACATTTTTCCATGCATTTTAACACCGATAGGCTGTCCATGCATTTTAACACTGATAGGCTGTCGAAGCACTAGCGGAGTTTCTATGCGGCTACCCCTGGCCTCTAATCATATTACTCTGGAACTCAAGGCTTGCCCTGGAACATTTCAGTTTAAAATTTATCATTTGTCCTTTTGGTACATTCACCCAGGTGAGCACATACATTTATGGTCCATGGACCATTTCATTGCTAAACAACAGGCCAATTGTGAATGAAGCAATTTTAGAATAAACCAACGTTAGAATAAACCAGGATGCCTGATGACATTGGACAATCGCAAGGCATGCGCTATTTTGTTTATTGTGGTTGATGGTAAGCACCTCCATTTGTTTTCCCAGTACCCCATTGGAATTGATTTCTTATTTCAGGGCTATGCTGCTGACATTTCCCGTGTGGAGGATTCTGATTCCGACCTCGATGATTTGCATTATGTTCTGGAGGAGTCAATGCAGCAGCTTAAGGTTGCAGAGTCTGGGCTCTCACACCACAAAAAAGATGTCATGGACTCAGGCATTTACCTACAGCCCCAAAAATATGTGAGTATCTCCTTTAATGTGACCCCTTGTATAACATAAAACTGTTTGGGTTCGGAGTTTATTTGGGCTACTCGCAGGGTACTGATGGACGCCTCCTTTAACATGGGCCATTGAACTATCTTTTTGAAGATGGGGATTTGGCCTAGTGGTTTGAGGCGTGCTGTCCCTTAGTGCTGGCGATTGATGCCTCATGCGAGGGTCCGTGGGTTCGATTCTGGTAGGAAGCAATGTCTTTCACCTTAGAAACCCGTTTCTTATTTCATACCCAAAAATATGTGAGTGATAGTAAAATGTCAAATTTTTAACCCATATCTGCTCAGGCCTTATCAGTTCCCAAAGACTAAATTTCTTGAGGCGATTTCAGAGTTTTGGCAATAAAAACCAACGAAAATTTTCATTGGAACCATCTGCAGTAGCACGTTCGGAAAGCTTCCTCGGGGAAGCGGGAGAGCGTTCGGTAAGGTATTTGGAAGGCTGCCAAGGCTTCCTCGAGCCTGGCCGAAGTGGGGAAACTCCCGGCATGCATTTCAGTTTTCTTTCCAAGCCGACATGCTGATTGGCTAAACGTGGAATATTTCACGCCTGCAACACACAGTAGTACCTTTCCCCGAGGAAGCGCAAATATCGTTCGGAAATTCACCTTCACTGGGCATGCTCACATTCCCCGAAGCTCGGGGAAGAAATTTCCTCGGGGAAGCTTTCCGAACACGGCCCATATTTGGAATCCTTACCTTAATACAGGCTGTGTAAAATGTGCACGGAGATCTAAATTGCAGAGGTGATACTTTTCTGCGGAAACATGGATTTCCACGGTTTGAGAGGCGAAATATTGGGTCTTGAGGTTCAGGCAAATCCGTAATAAAAATTGGAGGGGGGTGCGACTTGGTGCTCCGTTGGGCATTAAGTCGCACAGAATTGCCGGCGATAAATCAGTTCTGACTATCCATCCGAACCTCACTCTCGCTCATCAGCCTAGATTGGTACCACGATCCTCCACTAGATGGATATCCATCTAGCGGAGGATCATGGTACTAGTCTGTTATCAGTCCTACTGGCATCCCCAATACGTAAACATTCTGAAACGAAGAACCAGGCTAGTTTCGGCCCGAGTTCCGAATCTCTTCTTGGTTCTCTGGTCTGGTTCGTGGAATCGGGCGACGCCGTAGCCTTAGATTATTTGGCTGAAATGCTGGGAAATCGCGTCTGCGTTGTTCCAAATTTTCTCACACGGGGAACTCCAAGGATGCTGAGGAGTGCGGTCAATCAAGCTCCTCGGCACAATTTTGCGGGCGCACAGGGGCATGAGCGTGATTGCGACAGTCTTTCGTGAAGTACTGAATTATCCCACCGAAGGAAAGTTCAGTAGGGATATACAGAAACCCCTGTGAGTCCATCCGTCAGTCCGTCTGAATCCCCTCCGGCCAGATTTTATGACTATACTGTCAGGAAAGGTGTGAGAGCAGTGAAAGGTGTGTCGTGCACCACACCCATCACGATGTGACCTTTGACCTTGACCCTGTGACTGCCGGCGTATAACTTTGCAACGAAGGCAGATTTTGGGTCTGTCACCCGTCACGATGTGACCTTTGACCTTGACCCTGTGACTTTTGAAGCAAATATCCCTTCCGCCTATAATCTGCAACGAAGGCAGATTTTGGGTCTGTATTTTCAAGGAAGGCGTGTCCCTGTCCCACTCTCTATACCCGTCGTGATACGACCTTTGACATTTACCCTGTGACTTTTGACTCAAATATCCCTTCGGCTCTCAACATTTCGTTCGGTGGGATTTGCACACGCTTTGTGTTGCTCGTGTTGTACTCACACATGTGATAGGATACCAAAATAGGTGATCAGGTTTATGGCAACCCTCGGGTGTAGCCAGTTAGGAAACAAAGCGATCATTAACAAGCCATGTGGTGTAGCCAACTACAATGTATAGAGCCTGTCCCAGTACATTTTGTACACAGTCAGCGGATAGAGGCCGTCAGTCAGTTTTTGTGCTGGCAAATACTTCGTCCCAAGTTCATATTGTTTCCAAAACATTACTTGTGAAGGCTGGGGAAGCTAGCGTTCATTTGTAGGCAAGTTTCACCCAGGTTTTCATAACTTTTGAAGATTGTTCAATGACCGAATGGCCCCAATTTTGCCAGTTTCCATTATAACCAACTGAGCTGACCCGTATAGGCAGCAGCAGCAGCTGGGCTACTGTCTTCCATGACTCACTGGATTGAAGATCCTAAATGCAGATTGCTGTGCTTGACAATGACTCTTCATCTTCAGCCAGCTGAACCAGTAAGCCGAAAATGTTGTAGGTGGAATGCACATTATCCCCACCACAGGGTTATGATTGGGTCATTGTAAGGATTTATAGGTTAGGGTTAGGGTCAGGGACAGGATTCGGATGGGGATTAATGCAAAAGTGCTGACTACCGTACCGTACATAGCTGGTGGGCGGGTGTATGATGTCACAACCCTTGGTAATCAAGACGATTATAGCAAGACGTGAATTAGCATCCAGTCTCACACAGCTACTCCCACAACACTTCACCACTCTAAACTTACTAGTCCAATGACAGGCATATAGGGGCCTACCCAAAGGGTTTGGAATGGGCGTATAATGCACTTCAAAGAGTTGCAAAGATAATGGGTAGGCTATGCCACTCAATGCACTGTCAATGAAGTGAGAAATGAGGTCAGTTATGTTTTTTTCCGAACTTAACCATCCATCCATCCCATTTGTACTTTATTATCGCTGTAAAGCTAATGGTTGCAAATAAAGCACCAGATTTAATTGATCTATAGAGCAAGGGTCGGAGGGCAGCCCAACTGGTACAATTAATCTTGTTAGTGTGCAGGATATCTCCAGCGTAGCTCCAAGACCGCCGGGCATAGTTTTCACTCAAAATCACTCCAAAACAACTGATCTCTCTTGAAATCCATTGCAAAATGGTCGATTCTGCTTGAGTGTGAAAACTGTATATACGTCATCAGTAAGCAGGGTATGGCAAACTCTGTCATGAAATCCATCTGGCATCAAATACGAGGCAATGGTTTGTCAGATCAAAGCCATTTATAACTTCCTGATTATTTTCTTCAGGCTGAGATCCTGGCCACGTGTCAGACAAACATCAAGTGTTTACAGAAGGTATTTGAGGCACTGGAGCAGACAGACGGGGGCATCTACCTTGGAGAAGATGACATCCATACAGTCCAACGTAAGTCTTGACTTTGATAGACTTCTACATGTATGTTTGAGAACTCTTGCATCAGAAGTGGTGTGCATGTGTTAAAATTTATGCTTAATATTCATATGCGAGCCGCTCTGGCAAAACCAGAGGCTTGTCACTCAGAAGTTGAGTGTCAACGAACTAAGATGACGCCAGGAGAGAATGGAAGAAATAGATTCTGTCAGATTTCATAATAGACAGACAAATTGAAACTGACAAACATTTGGTCTCAACCTGCCAAGGTTAGAGCGACAAGCATCTGGTTTTGCCAGACATGCCAGAGCGGCTCACATATTCCAGTCCATTTTAAATTATCAGTAGGGGTAACTGTAAACCTGAAGTATGTTATTTTTCACATTTTTTTCATGATCAAAAAAATTTCATTTTGGAAATCCAAATATTGAATCGAGCAGGAGCTTGGCACCAAATATGGTATTGTTGGGTGTATAGAGAATATTAGTTGGAATCGATAATAGATCTATTGGAGACAGTATTATGTGTACAGCAGGTGGAACACCTTCACAGTTAAAGAGTGTGGCAGTTTCTTTCTCATGAGAACATTAGGGCCCACTGGCAATTGAACCCCAACTACGGATGTGATGGCGACTGAATTTACAACTTGCTGCTCTGATGGCTTTCTATATTCAGCCAAAATTGCGAAAATTTATGATTGTTATTGTGTTGATTATTATTGTTCATTCTCCAGAAACAATTGTAAAATGGACGGAACATCGTAAACTTGCCATTAGAAGACAAGAACAGTCCAATCAACTTTGCAAGATCTACCAACAGATGGTGGGTGTGAAGAATTGCCTTGATGATGTTGTTGACTTGATGGACATAAACCAGTACCCGGATCATTTCAGTTTGGAACAGGTCATCAAACTGTTGCAGGTACGTGTTCAAGTAGAATCCTATGAGCTGCAAAAGTTTTCTAGTTTTAAAAGTGATGACTTCTTCATTACTTATCCAGTGCTTCACGTTTGAAATCTGCAGGAGCTCAATCAGTTGAGCTCCTCAAAGGCTCGATGAGAGAGCTGTTCACACTCGTGAAGGAGAGCTGTTCACACTCGCACCTGAACTTCAAGGATGCCGAGGAGCGCGGTCAATCGCGCTTGAAGGAGACAAAGCAAAACGGTGAATTCGCCCTCATATCTTTTATTCGTCTGTCGAGATAGGAAGATAGCGTAGGATACATGGAAGGAGGAAGGGAGGGAGATTCAACTGAAACATGAGGAAAATAACAAAATTACAATGTTGACTAATACAGAAATGACACAAGTAAAATGAGGAAAGTGTAAAAAACGACAGTTAAGCGAGCTCATGCACCTCACTTATCAGAACATTCCGTACAATGTAGTACATTAGGTGTATAACCCAAGTACAAGTGTAGGAACAAGTCCCTTATAATGGAAAAAGAAGCCTTAAATCACATTAAATTATAATCAAGAACTACAATGATGGTAGAGAACACCTTTAGAAATACCGACAGAAAGGAACAAACGGAAAATGTAGTAAATTTGAGTAAACACATACCATATATATATAATTTTGCCAGGTTAAAATTTGCCTCCTCCATTATTGAGGGTCTTAAGAATAGTGAGGGAAAGATCTAGAAAAGGGACTTCTGAGCATGCCCAGAGACTGAACTGAGCATGCCCAGAGACTGAACTGAGCATGCCCAAGAAAGAGTTATAAAAAGTGGGAAATTTAAGCACATGAATAGAATTGAGAACAGACATAGGAAATTTAAACTAGAAATTAGACATAGGAAAATTGGCTTCTACAGCGCTCCTCGGCACTTTCTTTTAGGAGCGCGAGCGTGATTGCGCCCGCCTTTAATGCTTGAAGCACTGCTTATCTTCTGAATTTTCATGAACAATTTAATCATACCACGTATTCATCTTTATTTCAGGAGAAGAAGTTAGACTTGCAGCAACAGAAATCCAATTTGGAGTCAGCCACTGATGATATTCAGACATTTTCGGCCAACAATACCGAGATCAAGATGAACCGTTTCCAGGAGCAGATTCTAAAATTGAGCCGTGATTGGGTGGGGGTGAATGACCGGTGAGTTCATGTTTTTTAACCCAGAACGGGAAAAAACTGTTTCACAGACTTTTTAAGATGATGTTGTATACTCTGGGTTTGGAGTAAAAATAAAGAGGCTTTTGCAGGTCGAAAAACTCACTGGGGCGAGCTATTGTCGGGGTGCAGCGACTGTCATCATCTGTTATATTTCCCAACCACTTGGGCAACTTTGTACATCTATACCTTGGGTCGAATGACCTATGACACGAAGTTTTGGTTTGGGCTTGGTCGCCAAGTGGCCAAATCCGAAATCACGGAAAAGTGCAATAACCATGATAACTCCTGGACTAATGACCAGATCATCTCCAAATTTTTAGCTCACTGGGGTGAGCTATTACGATGGTGCAGCGTCCGTCGTCCGTCGTGGTCCGTCGTCGTCGTCCGTCGTTGTCCGTTAGCAGGGCACGTTTCGTAACCGCTGGAGCTATTGATCTGAAACTTGGTACATGTATACCCCTAGGTCAGATGACCCACGACACCAAGTTTCGGTCCCATTCGACTCTCAGTTTGGCCACCAGGTGGCGGAAACCAAAAACACAAAAAGTGCAATAACTCCTGAACTAATGACTAGATCATCTCCAAATTTTTATCATAGGTGTAGCTAATAAGGATACATAACATATATAACGGGTTTTTGATTTGACCTACTTTTCAAGGTCACAGAGGTCAAAGTTNCCCTATGTGACTACCTATCAGGGATCCATTTGACATTTGAACCTGATAGAGCAATGCTGCAAGCTAATGTACCAAAGATGTTAAAAACGACATACCGGTAGTGCAATAGGGGTGAAAGGTCAAAAAATGAGAACCCACCAACACTGCCTCATAGTGGTGGTAGTCAGCAGCTTCCAAATCAAATTGTCATAATTACCTTAGGGGCCTAGTGAGCTTGTGCTTGGCCTCTTGGTTGCACAGTTTCATAATATCTGTATCTCTCTCGTGATTTCATCATTCTTTAGGATTTTGACACGTTAATCTTCCAGACTTGGCCTGAAATTCTCCGAGTTCCAATCACTGTTGATCTGTTGGTACGACTACAATGAGACTCATAAAGAACTCTCCTACTTCCTGACTAAAGAACGAAAGCTGCTGGAGTGTTTAGAAATGACACTCGGCATCATGGAATTCACCAAGTTGCAGCACCAGGAGGTCGTGCGAGATATCAAGGTGAGTGCGCAATAATAGTCAGAGTTTGATTTTTGAGCTGGTAGATTAAAGGGACCAGGAAAATTGTTTCTAGTTTTGGTTATTACAAAATGCTAGTTCCTTCATGATAAATTCCAACCGTCAATTGACAATTGATGAAATCATAGGTTTGCTATGTTGGTCAGTACAACTGGTGGGACCCCGGTAACACGACCACTCACGGGACAGACCCGAAGTGGTCACGTTAGCGGGGTGGTCCCCTTACCGAAATCGGCCTGATGAGTGCCGATCCAGACCGAAGTAAACTGACGGTCATATTTTCTTTTTTTTATCCACGTTTCATCAGACTACAGATCCATGACGTTGGTTGGGGACCACTGCGTGAAGGGACGACGTCATGTCACGTCAGCGGCGCCCACGTCGTAACTCTGTTGGCGTGAAATTGCAAACTTTTGAGGCTCAAATGATTGAATTCCATGGTGATTGCGGCCAGGTCCCTAAGTCTATTTTCAAACTGCTTAGACATTTAAAAACTAGAGATTCTTGACTTCCCAATGGTAGTTGAAATGTTTCAAACGGATAGATAAGTGCAAAGCAGTCGGCCTTCAAACTGGGCACACATCTTTCCCAATTTGTAAACATGGTCCCCAACTAAAATCACAGATCTGTAGACCATTTCCAACCTGGCCTGATACTTGTGAGCAGATAGCCCAGTGATACTGCGATTCCTATGATGGACAACCGGCGGGTATGGAAATGGTGAAGTCCGCCCGACCGTGTATTATTGCACCCGTCACATGTATCAAACATCATGCACATGGCAAACGCCATGTATGCATTGGTCCTGTTGGTGAACACACGCTGCCCACTCGCATTGTTTCATAATCAGACCGCTAATTAGGTTGTGGGTGGTCGTTTTACCGAGGTGCTAATTGCTGCTTGGGACAGCCGAAGCTGTGGTCGCGGTCTGGATAGCGGGGTGGTCGTGCTAGTGAAACTCTCCAAAGGGAGATGAAGAGAAAAACAATCGGGACAATTGAAAACTGGTCGTCTTTCCGGAGTGGTCGCGTTACAGGAGTGGTCGCCGACCGGCGTTAAACTGTATTGCCTATCGGCAGTACCAGATTTCGAACATCAGTCAAGATGTTGTTGCTTTTAGAACTACGTAGGGTGGTGGAACCTATTATCGGCCCAGAGGTATTATCGGCCCCCTGCTAATTATCATATTGGCACTTGACGACACACAATCTTGTTGGTTGCTGAAGATTCCTATCCAATCACATTGCCGGAAATATACTTGGGACTCCCCACACGTGACCTGCATTTTCCGAGAAATGGGAATTTCCTCCAATTTCCAAGATGGCGACAGAAAACTGCTTGGACGGCACTATTTTCAGGTGATTCAAATTATTGTGGATTTAACTTAAAACCAAGTGAAGTGTTATTTTTATGATCTAATATTGTCTGAATTTTGATAATATATTTGTATCAATGGAATATTCCGTGTTTACTGTGAAAAAAGTGGGGGGCCGATAATACACTCATGATTTTTGGCTTCGAGGGTATTACCGGCCCCATTGCAGGGAGTGATCATTGGTTTTACCAAATACCAGTAAATCAGAAAGATTTGATTTCATCACGACAATTAGGTTGAGAATACAGCTGAAATGCATTTTTATCTTTGTTTCAAGCTCACTTGATGAAGAAAAGTTGGGGGGCCGGTAATACATTCATGCGGATTCATGGGGGCCGATAATACCCTCGCCCACTTAAAAATTTGAAATAATGACTGCTCCCTATAGCAAGAGGTCACATGATTAAAAGATGGTGGAGGGGAATCCCCATGATGTCATCGTTATTCTAAATATAGCTTCCAGGTCAGGGGCGACTCCTGTGCTGTTCTAGAGTGGAATAATACTTAGGGTGCCGATAATAGGTTCCTTTACCCTACATACATTTGGCTGTACAAAAAAGCTCTTCGTTCAGTAAAAGTACTCGCAGGCTATCATGCTCAAGTGAGCACAGATTAGGAATGCTGTGAAAAGATCACATGACATTGTGGACCACACAGTGGATATACTTGGGGACACCCTAATCTGAGAGCCAAGAGCCAGAACCTAATTTAAGAGCCAAGAGCCAAAACTTAATCTGAGAGCCAAGCTGAAAATTATATCTTTTTTTGTACACAGTTTTTTTTTGTCCCCCGGAACCATCCTGAGAATATCAGGCATTCTTACTGCTCGCGCTCCCTTCGTCACTGCAGACAAACCCCTGAGGACATCCGCCCGATTTGCTGGGGTATTTGGCACACAAGAAAATGCGCCCAATCAGCGAACACCATTTCTGAGTCACCTTAAAATGACAGGCATTACACGTAGATTGTATCATAGTGTCACGCACAACACAGTGCTGAAGTACCTCAGCTTCCCCACCTCACCCTAACTAGAGATCAGTTACACGTATACATGTATAACGGCCCTTGTAATATTCACAGCCAAGCAGCTGACATTGGTTATTCCGACCCATGCCGACAATTAACCTACTTACACCGCTCCATTCAACCTGAGTTGAGTTCAGCCTCAGTATCATGCATTCATCGCACAGAATGTATATCATTCTCAGGCCAAACAGATATGCCGCTCTGAGTTATTTCTTGTTGACCTGCTGGGTCAGCTTTGTTCAAACCTGCGTAGTTCATGTGTATCAATCACCGGCCAACTTGGGATGAGATGGTGGGGATGAACATTTGCTGGAATGGCTTTGATACTCCACGGATTCCGGTGAATGTCGGCAGGGGTTTGTGTGAGCGGATGAAGAGGAGCGAGGTGAAAACCCCTGCTGTGGGAGGATGCCCGGAACCCTCGGAGGGGGACTTGAAAATACCGCCCGTCCCTCCGCTATGCCACTCGCTCGCCAGTAATAGTCCCTTTCGCTCTATAACTTAAAGCCTCACAGTATTGAATTTTACAGTATTTTCAAAGTGTTAGAAGACTGCAGGTAGAGGTCTCATAGCCTTGTGAAGGTCCCCAAAATGCTTGCATTCGATACGTACTTCAAAAAATCAATGCTTAGTTTTCAGCACGGCATCGAAAAAACAGCAGGCAGAGCTCTAATGTATCCAAGTAGAGCATAGTACATTTTACACTGCACTAAAGTCGGAGGACGTAAGCACTTTCTGAATTCAATACAGTGCGGCTTTAAGAACGACTGAAGACTTTGGGTTCATATTTGGCGGGGGATGTATCACGGGCCAAAGGTGTGTTGCGTGAAAGAATCGGCAAAATCTGATTCTCCACTTTGCCATCAGGGGGCCAAAAGCCAAAACACAAAAACTGCGATTACACTTTTAATACTGAGTGGATGGAATCCGGTGTCCAATCATGTGTATAAGCAAGCCACACACTATGCCGACACAGTGAATGAACCGTAGTAGCATGCCCAAGTTTGGAACGGCATCGTAATGGTGGCGGGAACAGTGGGAGATACTTGATTGGCTGTTTACTACGCGGGCAAAATGACGTGAGAATCAGTTTCACGATACTAATAATGCCATCAACCTTGATGCCAGAACATTGGGAAGCTTTCATGTGTATAGCCAATCAGAATAGCACTCCTTCCCGGCATGATACAGTTCCGAAACTCTGTTTGGTTATCTTGTCTGTTCAAAAGATTCTCCCCATGTCACGTCTGTAAGAAGTCAATGCATGTAGTGGAAAAGGTCCGGAACGAAATTTGATTGGTTGGTGCCCTATTTGGAATATAATAGGAATTCCCTGACACATTAAGCCATGCACGTCGACATGGTCGAGGCCTACAATAGGAAACCACAATATTAATGAGACGTTCGTACAAAACAACTATTTGGTTCCTACCAAATATGGCAAACAATGGTTTGAAGACAAAGAAGTTAACACAGATATTTTGGATTTGGTGAAACCTGTGACAGCTGTCGGCTATACCACAATGTTTATATGCAGCGGGACTTCCCTTCTCCATGATTTAACGTTAATATTGTTTGGCAAACTTATTCCAAGATTCAGTAAATTCAGTAAATTGCATCGACTCTCATGCTTCCGAGCTAAACTGCCGGAATTTTGTGCCGAAGGTTGCATTTTTGTGCCAAAGGTTGCATTTTTCTCAGCTGCGTATTATAAAATCAAGATAATGTCAACGTCTTGCAATAGATAAACATGTTTAGAACAATTTGAGCCTATTGGTAATCTGAAGTTCGATCTGATGACTTCAAAAAATGCATTTGAAGTGTGATAAATTTACAGTAGAGGCCTCCTACGCATGCCCAGATTGACTTCTTCCGGTCGTCAATAATATTCTATTGGCTTTGCGGTGGAGGTAGGTGTCGACTACGCCGATTTGGCTGCGTCACCGTACTATTTTTAGGAGGGCTTTCCCCATGTTGTAGCTGTTCTCCAAAAGGTGACGCCTCTATAGCAAATTCCCTTCCTAACAGTCGTGATGTCGGAGCATTGGATGTTGGCGCCAGAAATGCCTGGAATAGTCTCTAGCTGGCTTTCCCAAATGACAAAATTTTCTCATGATCAGCGCGATTCGGCGGGAACTCCCAAGCTGGGTAAAGTTAAGGATCCTTACTTTGCCCCCAGGGTTGTCCTGGGTAAAGAAAAGGAATACCCAGGATGATCCTGGGAAAACATAAGGTATACCCAGGACGACATTGACCCATTCAGCTCTAATGAGGCATCTATCTCGATTCACGAAGAATGGTGTCATGCAATATTAACCCCTTTTCGACCATAACCCAGGCCTATATGTGTGGCGGTCTAGGAAAACACAGCGGATGTCGCTGAATGATCAAAAGGGCTGTCAGATTGCCTGTGCATTGATCTACTACTGTTTACCAGTTACGTAGTACATGTCAGCTATTGAAATGTGTGGGTTCACCAAGGCAATTAACACTTTCTCAAATGCGACACCCGCCGGGTTTTCCAAGATTGCCACACATACATAGAATATCAGCTGAGCGCCAGGCCAATGGGCCTCTTGTTGATAGATTTTGGGGGGGCAAAAACGGTGTACGGTAAAAAAGGCACTGGTAAAAAAGGCACCGGTAAAAAAGGCACTGGTAAAAAAGGCACTGGTAAAAAAGGCACTGGTAAAAAAGGCACCGGTAAAAAAGGCACCGGTAAAAAAGGCACATAAAAATCACCGGGTAGGTAAAAAAGGCACTATGGCTTTTTGGACTCCTTGTGCTCTTTAAAGCCAGTTTCCTCGAAATGATTGATTTGGAGTCACTTTTTGCAAGGCATATTGGTATTTGCATTGGTGAACTAAGGTACATATTTTTTCCCGAATTCACCATTTTCTTTAATTTTCAGAAGGCGTATTTGTGCGTATTGTTTACGTCTGGGAGCGTGAGTTACCCGGTACAT
>NMRB01000035.1:118502-138496 GCA_002633025.1 Notospermus geniculatus
AAATGAACAATCCCCAAAAGCTCAGCCCAGAGAAAATACATCAAACTGAAATTGATAGGTTAGGTAGCTTAATTAATTCTACACCTCCTGTGGGGGTAAATTGTTCCATTTTTGTCTACCAGGGGGCGCAATCTGCAGAAATGTAAAACAGGGGTATTTGAATTTCCCGCCTGATGATGTCAGCATTTCCTGTCTCTGGATGATGTCAAACTACTTCATGTGCATGGGCTTGTGCTGACATAAGTAAAAGCAAGAACAGCCTTTGTGCACAGCTCACCATGACCACAAGGTTTTCTGCTCATCAGCTAACATCACAGTTGTTATCTTTTGTCTATTTTAGGTCTTGGCCTATATAACTTACATGTAGGCCTAGGCATGTTAGGCCTAGTCTTTTGTGTGGTGGTTTACAGATAAAGGTGAGTCTGGAATAATCAGAGACTGACTGTCAACAATTACAATGTATGTTCCATTAAATGGTAAACTATTATCAGTGATTATAGAATGGTAGAGTAGACGCTGGACATCCCCAGATCAATTGACCATGTGCTTGCTCACCTCACCCACCATTAGTATGGACTGGCTCCCATCTATTAACCCCTTACCATCCACTGGGTGTCAAAAGATATCTATCTCGACTCACTAAGAATTGCAGGCCTAGGCCTACTGATATTACCTAACCCCTCCTCACCCAGTAGGCCTGCCTAATACGATATCTATCTCGAGTCATAAGTGATATATTAACCCCTTCCCACCAAATGGGTCTGATATGACACAACATGTAGCTAACTCCTTCCCACCAAATGGGTCTAATATATGATACAACATGTAGGCCTATCTATCTTGATGTGGTATTAACCCCTTCCCACCCAATGGGTGTAATAGGATATCTATCTCGATTCATCAAGAGATAGGGTTACATGTATTAACCTCTTCTTACCCAAATGGTCTGATAAGATCTTTTTCGATTCACGAAGTGATATTAACTCCTTCCCACTGATTTCCACAAGGAACGCTAATATTTGCTTGCTAACCATTTTAAAGGTTCGTACATGTACTTGTATCTCGTTTCCCCTGTCATGCCTCTTTCAACCTCTTGAGTTGGCAGGTCATAGTCAGCTGAGCGCAAGGCCCATGGGCCTCTTGTTTACAATCCCATGCCATCGCACATGGCCGGCCGCGCCGGGAGGCAGAAGAGAGACCTTTGAAACAACGTACGCTAGGTAAATTTTATGGTTTTATTTTTTCCGGCCCAGTAACCCCGGTGAAGCTCAAGTTCGGAGGGAAAATAAAAATAAAAATAGCTGAATATCTGAATTTTATTTTTTTTTCTGTTTTGGCAAAAACAAGCGTCGGCGAATCCGAAAAATAAAAAAAGTCTGGCCTGACGTCACAGGTTTGGACTTACCAATACTTTTTTTAGCCAGAGTAAAGAAAATCCCTATTGTTCAATAGTGTGTTCAATAGGCATTTTCTTTACTTTGGCTAAAAAAAGTAATGGCAGGTCCAATCGTGCGTCATTAGCAGGAATTTCTGAGTGATTTTGCATGGAGGCATCCATTTTGTTGTCGTCGTTTGATTTTTTGTACCTCCGATTGACTGAACTGACTGGAGAGCTCGTGGCACCCGCCAACTGGCTCGGTTCCATTGTGATAATGTAAATGGGGCAGACCGCCAGATGACCAAGTGGGCCGGGACCGGTCCGAGCACGGATCGCTTTTTCCGTGACCAGTGTAAACGGGGCTTATCTGTGGCCTTTGAACCTGACTCGAATAGGCTTTTTCTCCAGGCCAGACCCAAAAATATGTCTGTTTGCTGTAACCCTCCCCTGCCCAGCTTGGGTATGTAGGTGGAAAAAAATTAGCTATTTCCACAAAATAAAATAAAAATATACTAATATTTAAAAACAATGTCTTTGGGGTTTATGACGCATTGGCATTCAGACCAAAGGCAGTTTTGAAGTGTAAAAAGTTTGAGGTCGGCATATTTCGTCATTGCCAGTTGGCAAATCGGGTCCTTTGGGGCATAAAAAAAGCATATTGGCTTTTACCCCTATAAAAACTTTTGGGTCGGTACCATTTACGTAGGGTCGGTTTCGTTACGGCAAGCAGACATATTTTTGGGTCTGGCCCCATCTGTCGCCACAGATAAACTGTTATACAAGACGTGCCTGTACAAAATTCTGTACTCAAGTGGACTCTGATGATATGGATCACCATCCAAAATATGTTATGTAATCATTCAATGATATAATGCGATGCAGGGCACTGAGAGAAATACAACAAAATTGACAAATGGTCTAAAAAAATTTTTAATAACTATAAACAGCGTAATCGCTCGAGATAACATCAAAATTACCGGTTAGGGGACAATTCGTCCCTGACCTAGGGACGAATTGTCCTAGAACCAAAAATACCGTAAGTTAACGGTGACGACAGTAGAAGTGACAGCGTTAGTTTCCAACAACCTGGCCTTGATACATGTTATGTACTTAATATGTGTAAGATTAGAATTACTGTTTCTATGTGTATTTCTGGAACAGGTTGGCATTGACAGCTGAATCCATGAACAAATTCTGATGGTTTGTACATAACAGGGGCGGATACGGGGGGGGGGGGGGTTGTAGGGGTTAGAACCTTCGGCAACCAAAGATAACATTTTTAGCTCACCGGGGTGAGCTATTACGATGGTGAAGCGTCCGTCGTGGTCGTGTTCCGTTAGCAGGGCACGTTTCGTAACCGCTGGGGCTATGGATCTGAAACTTGGTACATACATAGCCCTAGGTCAGATGACCCATGACACCAAGTTTCGGTCCGATTCGATTGTTGGCTTGGCCACCAGGTGGCTAAAACCAAAAACACAAAAAGTGCAATAACTCCTGAACTAATAACTGGATCATCTCCAAATTTTTATCATAGGTGTATCTAATGAGGATACATGACATATGTAACGAGTTTTTGATTTGACATACTTTTCAAGGTCACAGAGGTCAAAGTTTGACAAAAGTGACGAACCTCTCACAGTTTGTTATTATTTCACCGAGCGACTTCATATTTTGCATAAACATGCTTTGGAGGGGTACCATAATCCATGTCGCAGTTACGGTACCGGTACGTAATGATGTTAGGTTAAATTGGTTTACTTTCCATGAGCCTATAGCAAATCCAAGGTTGTGCTCAGTCAACTAGTAAATACTGTGGTCTGTGGTTTAATCATTGTGTTCACTTTATGGTGCCTGTTGCGCTGGTCTGCCATTTTGCCCATGTTGAAGTTAGGTTGACTTGGACTATATAATAAAAAAACCACCCGAGTGTGATTTCCAAGTGTGCAGAACACATGAGTGATGGCCTTTGGCCGGGAAAATCCCGAGACCGCAGGTCGAGGGATTTTCCCGGCCAAAGGCCATCACGAGTGTGTTCTGCACACTTGGAAATTACACGAGGGTGGTTTTTTATTTATCATATACCCGAAAACGCCTTGTTTTTTCCATAATAAACACAAGAAATGACTTAAAATACTCAACTGNCGAGCGACTTCATATTTTGCATAAACATGCTTTGGAGGGGTACCATAATCCATGTCGCAGTTACGGTACGTAATGATGTTAGGTTAAATTGGTTTACTTTCCATGAGCCTATAGCAAATCCAAGGTTGTGCTCAGTCAACTAGTAAATACTGTGGTCTGTGGTTTAATCATTGTGTTCACTTTATGGTGCCTGTTGCGCTGGTCTGCCATTTTGCCCATGTTGAAGTTAGGTTGACTTGGACTATATAAGACTTTCTCAACCTCAGATGCCTTGAAATTGCATCTCAGAGTTCTAATTTTCAAAATCTTCCTTGGGGTCCTCCACCTCAGAACCCACCCCTCGACTAAACCCTATATCCGCCCCTGCATAACTCTGTAAATAATTGTCATATTGTCTTGTTGCCTTTACGTCCACAGAATTGACTTGTTAGTACCCAAGGGTAGTATGTAAACATTGAAACGTTTCAAAAGAAACGGGCCAAATGAAACGACCCAAGTGTGATTTCTACATGTCTTGTAAATAGACCTGATAAAAACTAAAAAACCAAAAAGTTGCATGATGTGGTTTTGTGTGGTTAAAAGTACACATGTAACCAATTGCATGTCCATTTCATCATGTTATCAGATGTTGATGAGCTGTTTGAATTGTCATTCTAAATAAACTGCATCACACAGGCAGCTTGGTTAAAATATTGTTCCAGAGGTCGAGGACTTTACTCGCGTGCATTACACATTGTCTGGGTTGCAAACAGCAGTTTACCATGTTCAGACTGCTATTCAGGTTGTCCTCATGAGCAGTTCGTCACGTGGGAAGATGTTAATATTTATATTCATTTTCCTGTGTTTTGGGCGGTGGAAATCCAAAAGAAACGGTATTTGAGTAGATATGTTCCCACTCATGGTGGTGGTTTTACTGATTTCTTTAATTTGGGAATGACAATGTACATCAGGTAGCATGGGTGGGCCTCTAATCGATAGATAATCACAGTCCTCAGGTTGGTATATGCATGAAACATCAAGATGTGGAGTTTGACTGTGGTGCCTGCCTCTCTGTTGGAAATGTAAGGTTGGATCTCACTGATCAAATCACTTTTAATAAAGTCTAATTCACCCTGAACAGACTTTACTCGAGTTATCGATTTGACCAACTTTTCAAGTTGAAAAAAATTACAAAAACATGTCCCATTTCATCTGGGTTTGACCTAGAGTATTTCAGCATTGTTTGTTAGTCAACTCTACCGGTCAAATTCTCGCCTGATTTAACTCGCACTGTGGCTGTCAGCTGATGATTGAACCTGTCTCATTTCTTGAGGCAAGGTAGAATTTTGTAACCTACTACATCTACTACATGTACTTAGGTGCATGTTCATAGTCAATATATTTACATGTATTTTAGCATGTTTGGATTTTAAGTATGGCTTGCGGGGTTTTAATATTGTTGCTGATGATTTCCCCCATCATGCTGTCAAGCCAAGTGGGCACAGTGCCATTGGCACTATTTTGTATATGTAGGTCATCGAGTTTTAGGCATGCAACATTTGGTTTTAATTTTCTCAACTGGTGCCAATTAGTCAATGAAAGCACACAATAAAGTTCTTACTGCTGAATTCAGGAGACACCCTGTGTATATAGTTGTTGTCTATGATACAACATGTGTACAGTACAGGTCACAATTGACATCCCTAAATTCGCGAAAGTTACGCGTAAGTCACTCGTAACTTACGCAACAACTCACGAGCTATGTTGCGCGTAACTTACGAGGTGAATTACGCGGTGAGTTACACGAATTTCGCTAGCTATGCAGTGATTAACGAGGCGAGTTACGCGATTTTGGCAAGTTACGCGGTGAGTTACGCAAAACCAAAGCCGTGAGTAACTTACGCGAAGCCGTAGGGATGTCAATTGTGACCTGTACTGTATGTGTTGTGCTGCGCATGCAACAATCAAGCCCAGGTCAACAGGTCAACCTTCGACCACACCACGATGATGATCATGATGATTTCAATACCTTGTTGGGAGGGATGGACCTTGAGTTTGACGAATATAATACCTAGATTGATTTTCTCCCTCTGGTATTAAGTTCCATTTGTTACTTGTACTTGTATAAACCTTTAAGCAGTTGCGTACCATTTCTAAATGATCTTTTGTAATCCGTCTTCAGCAGCTTTCCATCAATGATGTTTGTCTTGTTAAATGGTTTGTTGAAGTTCCACAAAACTATGCAATGGTCTGTTGAATTTTTTGCCTGCAGGGCTGCTTATAGCCAAGTTGTGCCTGGCGAGGCAAGTCCACCTCCTAGTGCCCATGTACAGATGTGTTTAAAATATTTGGAATGTTGTCAAGTTATGTACAGATTTAGTCCCAACATTTCTGATTTTACAATCTAGATTCTACCTAGTTCAGTATACCAGTAATAACGGTTCATAGAAACACCAGAATGCCATAGTCCCGACTCCCTATGGCATTTACTGATGAATAATTAGTATACATGTACGAATGTACACTCGTCCACATTTGCTATGAGACATTGTGTATGATATGATGTTCAGATTCACTGCCTTTTGGTTCCAAATTTTAAATCTTCTGCATCACCAACCATCATAAAGATTGTCTATTCTGTCTGTTCTGTTCAGTTTGTTCAGTTGCTTTGGTTAAGTGGACACCAAGTCATCCTGTCTATAACGTAAGTGAATTGCTGGTAACTGATGATTCGGTTCGTCAACCTACATGTAATGTGAGTTGGCATGTACATGTATTTTCAAATAGAATCACAGGATAGCTGAACTTCATATGTCTTCCATTTACTACTGCCTTGAAACCTACCCTATTTGACGTTATGGGTACTTACATGAATGGGGTATCATGTTCATAGGTTTATTAAATTGTAAGTGGCTGAAAATGGCATGAAGTTAAATCCCGATTAACTGGACTGGTTTTGAGGGAATAAAGTAAAACTACCTAGCTAACTTGGTGGTGGTGGTGGTGTGTGGGGGGAGGGGGGGTGTCTGTGCAGAATGCTTTGGGGAGGATGTCCACAACTATCTCTGAGCACTCTTTGTAGTGCATAAGGGACACACTTCGCGTGAGCTACTGCAAAATCCTGTCCGCAGTCAGCTGTACTCATCCTCTTGCAACAGGTCCTCTAAAACGCGCTCCCCTACTCGCACGTCCGAGGCCCTGTTGAAATTGGCGCCTTTTCGCTATGGAACTAGCGACAGAAAATCTGTCGCTGAATACAACCAATCACAGCGAAGCTTCTATCCCGTCATGGTCACTCCCAAATATGGTGGTTTCAAACATTCCTCGATTCGCTGACAAACTCGCTGGATTTTTTAATATTCCTGAATTAACTTCGCGTAAAAATGGTTGTCATGGATTATCTAGATAAATGGGTAAGTACCGACGGGTTCAAAACACGAAGGTATGATCCAGTTCATGTGTTTGGGGCAGCTATCATTCCGACAGCATGCATAAATTATGGAATGAGATGCATTGCTATGAGACTGGTACCCGGTAACTCATAACACCAGATAATGTGCATACGTTACAGCACTAGGCGCGATGTCTGCCCATTACATCAAGTGGCGATCCCCCACTGCATTGCATGCCGGTGGTTTATTCGTGAATTACCAGTTGGCGAGTACACATGAGGGAACAGCCCTCTTCCCCACCGAAACGGGGTGGGTTTCCCCAGGGCATTGTAACGCGCTATGCAGAGTGGAAATGCCCTTGGTTCCCAGGATGGCTGTACTTCACTGCAGACAGGAATATAGACCATGCAGGTACTCTGTGTATTTATAGATCGTGGTATGCAGGGTTCGCCTAATACATTTGTTTCGCAGTAGCTCACGCGGAGTGTGTCCCTTATGGGAACAAATAAAAGACAAATAGATTTTTATAAACTGAAGATTTAAAATTTCTATTGATAAATTATTGTAGTAAGAGATCATGTATAGCTCAATGATTCTTGTCAACTTTGAAATTATGCATTTATTTGCAAGCTGATATTTATATAATTTGAATACAAGTAGAGAAGTAAACCATGTTTGGTGTAGATAGGCAGATTAGATATCGCATAATCGGAGGGGAGCCTGGAGCAGAGGGTTCTTATGCAAAAACGCTTCTTACTAGTCATTTGTTGTACATGATGTTGTTTTCAAGTACTCATGTTTTTATAACAAGTATTTATTTTCACAAGGTACTGAGCCAAAATGATGCCGAGGGAAATTGTTTAGGTGAATGTTTTTACATTTTTATTTATGAACTTTACCAACTTTTTGGTAAAATTTTAGGACGGTCAGGAAAACCGGAGTTCTGTTAAAAACTGCCTTAGATCTGACGAGGCCATGCATGTTCATTCCGGCTCATACTTGTGAAATTATGTTGTTGTAGACTAATACCAGGCGAAGGATTTATATCATTCTCAGTTAATGCGTTTGTAGCAGCAATGTAGCGTTACCTTAGAAGGGCTGAGGGTATCAAAAGGTGGAAGGCTAAGTGAAAAACTGGTTGTTTGTAGATTATTTTCTTTACAGTGCTTAATTGTTTCTGGAAAGCTGTGTAACAAACAAATGGTAAATAAAATGGAAATTGATCAACTTGCTGATGATGCAGGGATGTTTGGCCTTTATTGAAGAAGGGAAAAAGGCGTAATGGACCCTGTTAACAAACCTGTTGTCAGATATATCAGTATTTTCACTTTATGGGCCTTTCATTTGATTGGGGTCCAGGTCACCTGGAAAACATACCGATAGTTCCTATTTAGGTGTTTCTTGTTCAAGATGTAGCTCTCTGTTCATTGTGGGTATCAGATGCAGATGTCCAGGAATCTGGATCTGGATCTGAATCACTCATTCAAACAAGAGCTTCACATATCATGGTAGTTGTTGCTGCCAGGAGTGATACATTTCAAGGTTAACTGTACCAACTAAGAGTACGTAAAACATGAAAATAGTAATTCGCCTAGGTAAACTGATACCTTGAAATATTGGTGCCTGTATTTTGGATGCTCTCAGTCCTTCCAAAAGGACCGCTGATTATACTTCCAGTGAAAAGTTGATGAAAAAGGTGTACCAATTTTCTGTCTGTTTATAACAGTTTTCTTTCATCAGCTTGCACTGGCATAGACTTAGAGTTGTCAGTGGTGGTGTGTTATTGATTCAGTTGAATTACGGTATAATTCATACTGACCGGATGTCTCTCAGTTAAGTTGTATTCATTTCTGGCCAAAAGCAAGAGTATTTTTCACATGATTGAGAATAGAAAATATAGTCCAATAAACCTTACTTTTCCCCATGTCAGTACTGTATTCTGGTACTGTTCATCATAGGTCCTCCTTAAAGGTCATCAGAAACTGGTGTACATTTTGTACACATTTTCGACAGTTCATTGTGTAGCTGGCTGGAGAAGTCAGAAATTGAAATTTTGTCAGAATTTGAAAACCATCTGCTGGACAGATGCAACTCTTTTCTTCATTCGCAACTCACTTCTTCCTTTTTAGCTCAGCTGTGAGCTACTGGTCGTCACGCGGTGTCCGTCGTCTGTCCGTCGTAGTCTGTTAGCAGGACATGTTTCGTTACCATGTACCCCTTGGTCAGATCACCTCAGACACCAAGTTTCGGTCCAATTTGTTTGCTAGCTTGGCCACCAGGGGCCTGTTTCATAAACGCTAAAGGCACCTCATTAACTAATAATACTTGAATATGCTCGTTCTGGACTTGTGTCAATATCCAGTTTATTCCTTAGAGCATAAGCAAGTTTTATTAGTTAATGAAGTGCCTTTAGCGTTTATGAAACAGGCCCCAGGAGCGCTAAACTAAAAACCTTTAAAATGCTATTTCGCCTTAACCGTTGGTCGGATTGTCCCAAAATTTTTATCATAGGTACATCTGATGAGGCCACATGACATATCGCCGGGATTTTTGATTTGACCTAATCTTCAAGGTCACAAAAGTCAGTAGTTCAAAATTTTGCCATTTGGTGACACTTCCATTGCTGCTGGGGCTACTGACCTGAAACTTGGTACATTTATTCCGCTGGATCAGATGACCTATGACACTAAGTTTCGGCCCGATTTGATTCATGGCTTGGCCACCAGGTGGCCAAAACCAAAAACACAAAAAGTGCAATAACTCCTGGGCTAACGGCTGAATCGTCTCCAAGTTTTTAGATTCGTCTCCCAGCGCCATCTTACAGCAGTTGTGGAGACGAATCTATTGTATTAGCCTGCGGGGTATCAACTGATGGACGCGCTCTCGCCCCAGGCAATGTCCACGTGGCATTGTGCCATGTAATGGAATACATCAATGACCTAGGAAATAGGCCAGCGTGTACTTGCAGTAATAAATACGTGATTTACTGTGACCTGCAAAGTGCCATGTGGTGAAACTATAATCGTTATTCAGATAACTTAATGGCCATTCGATACAGGTATTTCACGCGCTGCTATTGTTCCACGATCAAAGAAAACTTTTGTTCAAAACGCGGTACTGCGAGTGAAACATTTGCGTCGAGGTTACTGTATGGCACGCCATTTCACTGATGCGCAACAAAGTTTTCATCTCGCAAGAAAATGCCGCTCATTGTGCTCTTTGTCAAAAAGGGACAAATTTGTTAAGGATGTGATTCCTTTCATTCCCCTGAATTTCAAATCGAGCTGTGTAGATTTTATCTAAGCACGACTCACCACCACCAGCTGACGAACACTTCATCGACGAAACACAGACCTTAATTTGCGTTGATACTGACTTGAGGATAGCTTTCATGACTTTCACAACGTCGTGAACTTTTGGTTTTATTTCTCTGGGATGGAATGAAATCGCCTCAAAAACTGTTTGGTTGGATTCCTGATAAAATTTCCTTTCCAATGACATAAAGTTTGCCCGTGTTGGTCATTTCTACAAAGATAGGGGCCTATATTTAGCCCTACTTATCTGGCTTTGCGCCAAAAACCATGCTGACGATCTCCATGAGTGTGGCACCTACGTTTCTAGTCTGACCTAACATGCCTAATGAGCAGAAATATATTGGGTCTTTTGTTCAATATTCTGTTGATTTCATTGCATAGGCCTAGGCCTACTTAGCCATTTTGGGGCCAAGTTATCAAAATAGTTGGGACATCGAGACAGCCAATCAGAAAATTGCCTGCTTAAATATGGTGCTGTGGGCAGGAAATTTGAATTCACTTGAGAGGCCTTTCATCATGTTCATGTCAGGGGGTGAGATAGCTTTTACAACTTTTTGGCACTTTTGGAGTGTGTCCCACACTCCCTACACTTCAGCCCCACCTATTTTGCCGCTGTGCATGCCATTTCATAACTTTCAAATGGAGACAAATCTGCGCCATTACATGATGCTAGTTATCACAGGTGCATCTAATGAGGATACATGACATATGTTACGGGTTTTTGGTTTGACATACTTTTCAAAATCACAGAGGTCAAAGTTAAAAATTTTGCCATTCATGGTGGCTCTTTTTTGCTGCTGGGGAAAAAGTAGTTTATATCAGACTGTAACCCACAGTTTAACTTTTGTCTTCAACAATAGCAACTAAAACGTAGAAAGTTCTAACCTGGTTTCTAAACACCTTCTACAGCATGTGTATGCCAAAGTGTTCATGATTATGTTACCTGGAACGGTTTCCCCTGGAACATTTCAATTTAATATTCACTTGTCATCTGTTCTTCCAGTACATTCACTTACAGGTGAGCACACGGTCCATGGACCATTTCATTACAACGGATATTTGCGTTTGTGCATTTACGGAAGTACGTGAGGTCATGGAGAAAAATTCCGCTTATCGTTGTGAAGTGGTCGAATCTGATTGGTTCCATTGATTGATAAACTTTCCTGGGAGATTGATGGTTTTTTCTTGATTCGTTATCAATGAAAAACTTTAGTTCAGAAATACCTCGTGAAAGGTGTAAATCGCCTCGTGATTGCACACCAAATTTCTATCAAGTGGCCCAGGTCAAGTGGTCAAAATTTAAATGAGAAAATCCCCTACAACTTTCTAGCGACCTGGCAAAATACCGTCCTTCAAAATAGATGGACAAATAAATACATGACTGGTCCATGACATACCGTACTGATGTAAGTTATTGATACAATTGAATTTGCATTCACTCATGCTGTCAGTCTTTTGAAACGATTCAGTACTGTCATAAAGCATTCATTTGATAAATCTGCAAAAGCGAAAAGTTGTAGGAACAGCACATTTCATGTGGTATTGAAGAACAAATTTTTTTATGCCGCCGACCTCCGAAGGTCTGGGGGCATTTTGTCGTGGCGTTTGCGTCGGTGTCGGTGTCCGTTATCATTTGGTTACTGTCAGTTAACTTGAGAATGCTTTGACCGATCAACCTGAAATTTTTTTGTGAGGGTTTCTCTCCATGAGGGGACGGTTCCTTTCGATGACCATCTACGCCGCCCACCCAAGATGGCGGCTATGTTGGGCGTCTTGAAATCGGTTTCCGTCAGTTGACTTGAACACTTTAATTGACCGATCATGGAGGTATAAAATTATTATTTTATACCTCCATGGACCGATCGAGCGTTTGTCTCTGTGAGGGGAAGGTTCCTTTCGATGACCAGCTCCGCTGCCATCGAAGATGGCGGGTGTGGTGGCGATCTTGAAATGGGGAGTGCCAGTTGGTCATGTGAGACTGATAGAGCAGACGTGACACCTATAGAGGCTCATTGTTCGAGAGATGCGGTTCACCAAGCACGGCCAATCACACCTTGAATCGTCATGAATAATAGGTGGCGTCGGTGTACTATCAGTTCAAACCCACGCGTATATTCTCGCGTGGTCTGCGTGATCGGGGTTCCCTATTGGCTTCCACAATACTAGTACTTGAGAACGCTTTGAGCGACCATCCTGAAATTTTTGGTGGGGGTTTGTCTCTGTGAGGGGAAGATTCCTTTCGATTACCGGTACCAGCACCGCCGACCATAAGGTTGGCTTTTAATGACTAGCAGCACTGCTTCTCGCAAGTGTACCATCTGGGTCATGCCCACAAACAACATACCAGGCGGGGCATATGCCACGCTCTACGTTGCTCTTGTATGTTTTAATGCTAGGTACTTTCTTTTTGGTGCGTGATTTGGTCATTATTTCTTTTCTAAGTGAAATATCTAGTATTATGATATTTAGCTTACCTGGTGAGCTCTTATGCTGGTACAGTGACCGTCGTCCGTTTCGTAACCGCTGGGGCTATTGACCTGAAGCTTTGTACATATCCCTGGGTCAGATGACCGGTGACACTAAATTCCGGTGCGATTGGACTCGCGACTTGGCCATTAGGTGGTACCCTCTATGCGTATATCATGTTTTGACCCTTTTCAAGAGTTCAAATATGGTGGCCAGTCGGCCATCTTGAAAACAGGACTTCAGCCAATATCTCATGAACAACAGCAGCTAGAATGTTATAACTTGGTATGAACATGCATGTAGCTCTATAATATGTTTGCCGTTTTTAGCTCTTGCACTTCATATATGGCCGCAAGGACGCCATATATCGGGTGGGCCAAAAAAAACGCATCGAACTTCAAATCTTGATTTCTCGACAACTGTCCATTATAATTCGATGAAATTTGGCACTGTATCATTTAAAGATGTTTTGTTGAACGTGTGAAATTTTGGCATTGATACCTTTGGTATTTGGACCGTATCACTCAATTTAAAAATCATTGTAAAAAATGCGATTCCGGAATCCGGTAAAATACCGGTGGATGAAAAATTCTTAAACTTTAAATTTTCATTTCTCATAAAATATTTACTACAACTCAATGAAATTTTGCCTAACACTGCTCCATGATATTGCCCCTAATATGTGAAAGTATTAAACCAATAACTTTAATATCTACCCTGTGGCGCTCATTACTATAACGCCATATTGGACTCGAGCGTTTCGAAGTTTGCCATTGTCTCCTAAAATGTGATGAATGATCACTATGGTTTTTACATTTGGCACCACAATCTTAATACCAAAGATAATGTGTTGAAACTTTTACATTTTAGAAGCATAGCCACGGGACAGTATTGAGTGAATTTCCATTGGGTTATAATGAATAGTTATTGAGAAACAGAAATTTGAAGTTCAGGACGTGTTTTTCCTATCTTATTGGATTCCGGAACCACACATTTTTACAATGATTTTTAAATTGAGTGATACGGTGCTAATACCAAAGGTATCAATGCAAAAATTTCACACGTGAAACAAAACATCTTTACAATATACGGTACCAAATTTCATTGAATTATAATAGACAGTTGTTGAGAAATCAAGATTTGAAGTTCGATGCGTTTTTTTTTGGCCCACCCGATATATTGAAATAGGGTCTTTGGCTCATATCACCTTAACTGCAGCAGCTAGGTCTTTAACCTGCAAAGATATGTAACCTAAGTACCAGCGGGATTGGACTTCAAATATAGCCACCAGTCGTCCATGTTGAAAAATAGAGGTAATTTGGTTCATATCACAAAGAATGTTCCCGTCTCGTATGATAATTCCTGGAACACCGCGACTTGATACTTGTTGTTCGTTCTTCTGGTACATTCACCCAGGTGAGCACATGGTCCATAAAGCATTTCTTTGGAGTTTTGCGTGTCATGTTTTAGTATTGTGTAGAGAATGTACCAATATATTTAGGTTGCCGTGGCCCATTTTTGGTCAGGTTATGTCCAACACCGTTGTACCGTACATCATGTATCACACAATGCAATGGGAGAAGCAGTGGCCTTGACTTCATACTAGCAGCTTCCCATCTCCCTTGACAGAAAATGAGATAGTGCTCAAAACATTTGCGTTAGGTAGTTCTTGCACCCGGACGATGAAAGGAATCATCTGTACTCAAGATCTTTGGGAGTGCAGTCAGTTTCTACTTCCGTTTACCATTTGCAAAGTTACTACTTATTTTCCATCTGAGGGGTCATGTCCATATGGAAGACCTCATTCAGTGGATTAAATCTCTTGTTTTGACATTTCATCATCAACGCAACCTGGATAGGGTATTGTTGTTTCTTTCTAGACTGGTAGGAGAGACCAATCTTGTCCCAAAACCCGGATTTGGAACCGATGTACAACTAACTTATGAACGGTTGGATTTACACCCCATAAATGTATTTAATACCAATAGATAGAAACATGGCGCCTTAGAAGCAGACGAGCATATTTTTAATTGTTTTATGTAATAAGGGGCTGGGGATATTTACCCGACGGTCGGTCCCACAGTCAATAATAGATAGAAAAAAATAGACCGATGAAAGTGGTGGTTATAAAGTAACGTTTTCATCAAATATATTGAAAAAAAGGGAACGCAGTGCCGCGGATATACGACGGGAATTTGGTAAATGAGAAATTCCGTCGGGTAGGCCTAAAATCTCGTCGGTTTTCGTAATTGGAGACTCCCTGTACTGATTGAGATTTCAGTCGGTTCCACAGGGAAATTTCATGAATTGGAGACCAGACTGATTGAAATTTCAGTCGGGTCCACAAGAAAATTTTATGATTTTTAACTGGGGAACCGACGGTCGGGTATATATCCACTGCGAATAAGAAATGACTTTTTTATGTAAATTAACACAAAATGGGTCAAAATACATAAAACCGCCGTTTCCAATTACGTAACTAGTAAAAACTACAAAAAACATGCTTTTTCGATTAAGAGGCACCGTGTTTCTATCTATTTGTAATACATTTAATGGGTGTAATCCAACCGCTCAAAAGTTAGTTAGGCCTACACCCGGTCTCATTCTCCTGTACAAAGTTCACTTCTTGGGTCCAACGATAAAGTCAGTTCCAAAAATTCAATTGGCCGTAACTTCGGTAACTTGCTGTTTTAGTATCTATGGATCGGAAAATCTTATTATTTAAAGGGACTCTAGAGGGAACCGGCTATTAGGCTACTATGAGTACCATTTAGCTTCAACCAGCTGGCGCCACTGGTCAAGCACGTCCAGGGGTAGAATCGCGGGAAATTCTATAAATAGCTCTGGGGAACCCAAGATGATGTCACGTTATCCTATTACATGTACAGTCCTGTTCGTATTAATATCAACACCTATTATCTCAAATATCCCATAAACCACCAAACCAATTTAAATGCGGTTTTCTGCATAAGGTCAGAAATCTTGTTGACTACAACTGGGCATCAATGTTTTTGCACAAGATTCACTTCTTCATTGCGTAATCTGTCATTGAAAAAAGGTCCAAAAAAAAAATTTTTTGTTTCTGGATTTTTCACCAAAATTCCTTGGCCAGAATGAAGTTATGCCAAAATAAAGGTGATTAAGCAAGTTACTGTCAAAATACGTCGTTTAGTTTTTGAGAAATTGACGTTTTTGTAAAGCTATATCAACACCACTTGTGTTCCACTACCAACAACTTATGAGACGGCCCCTACATAATAATGCAAACCATACACCATGCATGGGTCACTGTATAGGCAGAGATAAATGTTGTGACCAGTACTGGTTATTCATGACATTGTATTGCAAAAAGTAACAGGCATTGAGAAAGAACTTAGTAGCCTTTGTCATCTTTGTTTGAAGTTAACCAGTGCATGAATTGGTCACTAAAGCCTCCACACACTTGAAAAATTATTATGTAACACTTTTGCCACATAGGACTCAGCGCTGTTCTATAGATCTATGGATTTTGTACTGACGGCCTACACAAGGGACATGAAGTATGGTTTGCATTATTATGTAGGGACCGTCTCATAAGTTGTTGGCAGTGGAAGACAAGTGGTGTTGATATAGCTTTACAAAAACGTCAATTTTTCAAAAACTAAATGGCCGATTTCGACAGTAACTTGCTAAATAACCTTTATTTTGGCATAACTTCATTCTAGCAAAGGAATTTTGGTGAAAAATCCAGAAACAAAAAAGTTTTATTTTGGACCTTTTTTCAACGACAGATTACGCAATGAAGAAGTGAATCTTGTGCAAAAACATTGATGCCCAGTTGTAGTCAACAAGATTTCTGACTTTATGCAGAAAACCGCATTTAAATTGGTTTGATGGTTTATGAGATATTTGAGATAACAGGTGTTGATATTAATACGAACAAGACTGTACCTCAGAATACTCAGAGGTTTGTTGTACAGTGGTTTGCACAGTTGGGGCATTATGTTGGGGTCGGACTTGAGCCAAACGAAAGCTGAATTGACTTTTGTCAATGCTTCGAGCATAGGGAAAGTCTAATGCCTGGCGCACACGGGCGAATAAAATCAAAGAGACTGCCGACCCCGGCTACCGAGCGCGACGTCGCAGGAGACCATCGCTGGCGACTATTTCTGGAATCATCCGCAAACGAGGGCATCTTCGCTCGAAGCGAGGTCGCTAGTGCGTGGAACGCATTCCGTCTGCGGGCAAAAATCGCATGGCGAGACTGTCTTTTTTCCGTCGCCCGACTGCTAGTCTGCAAGCGAATGAAAATTCGTTTTGTTGAATTTTCAATCGCTTGGTCGTTTCCACTTTCCTTTGTTATAATTATCCGCAAACTACGTAACCAGCCGTGAAGCGATTAAGTAAGAGACCAATCGACCCGATCGGTCGGGCAACCAGAACAGTTGGTCACTCTGTGCGACGATAAACCGCAAACGATCCACCAAATCTGGCCATTTTAATTCCATTGGAGAGTCGCAAGGGCAGTCGCCAAGAAAATCGCTTCAAATATTCGCTCGTGTGCGCCAGGCATAACATTTATGAAATTCTGAGTGCCAAAATAGATTATACCCAGGAATGTAGTCAGGGGTTTGAGAGAAATGGACTAATTGGAAATATAAAAATCATGGTCAGATTTGTGCATTTGAAGATGCGCCCGTCGAATCGAAGCACTGCACTGTACACTTCATTAACCGAGTTCTCGGGGGAAACTTGATGATAAAGCTTTGTTTTTTCATGGAAACTTTGTTTTCTTGAAGGACTGAATTTTGGGGCATAGCTTTCGGAGGGGTGTTCATTGGCGGGAATTGGGGCAACACCATAGAACGGCATCATTTGCACCGAACCACGCCCAGTCCATGCAGACCGAACACCGTACAAATTTCGTGGTGTAAAGGGAATTCAACATCACACAAGTTATGCTCAGTATACATGGTAGACATGAATACCCTCCGTTCAGACACACATAAAAAACACCACAAAGGTCCAATTACGTGTAGGCCTACCTTGCCATTCAACCATGCAATGACCAGGTTTAATTCCTTTCGCTAAATCGCCAGCACTGGCACACTTCCCAATTGATATTATGTAATGTTAAGAGATTCGCTGTGATTGACCTTTTCTGAGCTCCTCATAACTTGTGTCTATTTTTAACGCTGGGAATTCCATGGCTGACGTGATCATGTGTTCCCCAGCGCTATTTATAGAATTTCCCACGATTCTGCCTTGCACCTGCGCATGCGTACTTATACATTCATATTCGCACCATCTATCGACAAATTTATAAACTATTATTGCGACCTGCCACCTATGATTGAGATATTGAACTGACGAATATCCGTGGTATCCGTGAGTTCCCTCTAGAGTCCCTTTAAAATTATTTTAAATAGTTTGGAGATTCCAGCGTGAATGAAGACTATGTCTTATCTAGTCTGTACGTTTGGATCAAAATGGGCCCACAGAGCACATGTTTTTAAAAGCCCATACAATTTTTTTCCCTAAGTGGGATTGATGGGGCTTTTTACTATGTGATTGAGGAGTCTTCAACAGACATAGTGACACAATGTTTCGTTTATGTTTTAATTTTTTCTGGGTTTAACCTTTCTCCTATCAGTCTGTTCCTGATGTTTGGTATGCCCTCCGAACATGATAAAAACTGAGTTGATCTGCCGGGTGTATCTGCCCCCTCAGTTGAACACCCCTAGGACAACTGCTAATCAATTCGCCACTGCCTTTTGCATTCTGTACTATCAATAGAGATTTACTAAACAGAATAAATATTTTCTAATATCGTCTTGCAATTTTGACTTTACTAGTTTATTATTACATGTATTCTCGACTTTGCAAACCGTGGATGAAAGTTCTGATGATGCTGGAAAAGAGGGCAATGGCAAGAAGATTCCTGTCGACAATGTGTGCAGTCTGTGCAGGCCAACATATACAGTCCTTAAAGCTGAACTGCACAAAAACACCTGCGCCGCAATATGGTGGTCTACAGAAGTGCAAACGCACATCGAAGTAGATCGGTACCACGATGCTCCGCTAGATGGATATGATTACTATGAGGATCGGTCCAGCCTATTTAAAATTCAATCTCCAAAGACAGGGTCACACTCTCCAAGCTCGCCAGCACATGCGTGCACGTCGTTGAAAATGACGTCATTCGGGCAACAAAACAGTCGAAATGGGCTTACTAGTAACTGATGTATAGGCCTACCTACTGTATAATATGACTTATCCGGCCAACCTGCGAACTACGCGAATTATTGACTATACACGATGCAGGCCAAGTTATGAAAGGCCTAGTCAGGGTTACATGTTCAATGGAAATCGTCTTACGCCTGGTGAGCATCGTAATGGATATCCCGCGGTGAGGGTCAGTTTCACTTTTGTCGACTTGTAAATGACATGAATGATGTCAATTAAACCTAGGTCATCTGTGGAATAAAACTGCGGTCTGCCGTTGAAAAGAAACTCACAAGTGATGTGTAACCCTGACTAGGCCTTTCATAACTTGGCCTGGATCGTGTATAGTCAATAATTCGCGTAGTTCGCAGGTTCGCCGTGGTGGCCGGATAAGTCATATTATACAGTATCTATTCGACTGTTCAACAATGATCGAGTCAGGCTGTGTAGTGGCATATCATTAGAGAGGATGCGCAGCTTTCCGACTCCGACTTCAACTACGAGAATGAATTGTAGTCCGCTATGGACATCCTTGATAAAAACGATGTGATAGAAGTTGATATTTGCGATTTATGCGCACTTCCGATTACGAGTCAAAATTATTCTGCCACAAAGTTATGACATTTTAAGGCGGGTTTACACTTCACGTCGTCGGCGACAACGTCAGTCGTCGAACGACGTTTCGTGACGTCATCTGCCAGAGGGACGACGGCCGATGGGTTTTCACTGCCGACGACTTTGTCGCGCGACGTCGTCGAACGACGGCAACGACGTCGGGCGACGTAATCGCTGGAGTTGAATGGAGTTCAACTTGAGCGACGACGACCGACGACGAAACATGTCAACAGAGAGCGGGAGTCCAGGGGTGGCCGCATAGAAACTCCGCTATGGACTAGCGGGGTCGGTCGATAGTGAACGGAGCCTTAGCGGAGGTTCTATGCGGCCACTTGTCGATAGCGCATAGAAACCCCGACAGCTAGCGGCCCGCTAGCAGTACCGATACGGAGGACGCATAGAAATTCGCCCTATCGCAAGCCGTCCCTGCCATAAATCGACCATGCTGTAATTATTTACTACCATGGTAGTAATTTATTATTACCACGGTAAGAAATATTT
>NMRB01000035.1:150944-165256 GCA_002633025.1 Notospermus geniculatus
AAGGAAGACCTAGAGAGTCAGAAGTTGCCTGGATTAAGACCCAACCTACTACTCCACAGTGACAAGTTTATGGAGAATTTAGAACAATCCAATGTGGTGTACTGGGATATACTACCCCAGCCAGCTGACAACAAAGATACTTTGCTTGACATCCTAGCAATGATTGAGGAAAAGCGGAAATTGAATAAGCCAGTCATTGCCGCTGGAGACGCCAAAACCTATCAATATCTCGTCTCCCTGAAGTATGAACTTGGGTCACAGCTCGACTTTCTCTATCCTTATCTTGGGGAATTCCACACGTTACTGAACTTCCAGAAAGTGTTACTGAAAATCTACCAAGATGCTGGGTTGATGGAGGTGTCAGGTGCCAAAAGTAAAAACATCGGTCAGATATTTCGCCATAACCAGGATTTCATACTCCAGGTTTGGGAAGCCATCTACAGATGCCAGATCAGTGCTTTCCTAAAATGGCGAGATAATCCCCATAGGCCTAGTGATTCAGGATGTTGTTTCAATACAGTAGATCTAGTTCAGGAGATACAAAAGTGTATCGACACATTCCCTGAAAACCCAACTAGTGATAGTGACGGTGTGCAACACTTCCTGATGAGAGAAAGGGAACTCAAAGATTCCATTGATGGTTTATGGGATGAGTTCGACAAATTCACTGAGGAAATGTCATCAAAGAGCGAGACATTCAAATTTTGGAACAGATTTCTGCATGAAGACTGCACCATGTACATTGGCTTGTGGATTGCAGTACGTAGTGAGAATTGGCAATTAAGAAATGCCTGCCTCAAGAAGATCGCTTCTCTCTTTCATGCGTTTGACCACCAAAACTATTCTCGCATTATTCCTCAGCATTTGTACGATCTCTGCCGAATGCCATCAAGTATTCTCAGTCATCTGCAGAAAGGTGGATTTGCCGTTAGTCTAAAAGGTACACCATTCTACTCGGTTGCATTGGATGAGGCTCATGAGACTACCATCAATAAGGATGTTAAAAGTGCTCTTTCCATTCCCGATGATGACTATGTAGTTGCCAAGTCTAGATACTTACCTTACCGTGCAAACTGGTTTCAGAAGGTTGATAAACAACTTCAACCCCACAAATTTGACAGGAAATTCCTTGACTTCTCACCTAGCATCATCCAACTAGAACTTCGCAACATCTCACAGTACCAAACGAAGTTCAATAATGCTTGTGTCAATCCATTCGATTACAACATAGATGAAACCAGCAATAATGGATTGAAACACATTTTCACAGGTAAACTTGCAAGCAAAGAACAAAGAACTGACTTGCTTGAATACCATCAGATTGGTCAAAAATCATTAGAGCACTACATAGAGTTCAGCATCTTGAAGAAAAGCAGCAAGACCTACATCCTTAAAAAGAAGAACCTCAGAACATTTGCCCCCATCAAACGCAGCAAACAGAAACAAAGGCAACAGATGAAAGATCTTAGTCTGGAAGCAATGCATTACAAACGGAGATGTGCATTGTCTGAAGCCTTGAACAAGCCTGTTTCTGATGTGGGGCAAATTTGTGAGATCCCAAGGGCAATTGCACAGCCAAATTTGATGCCACTCAAGGGAACCAAAGCCAATGCAACCAATTTCTTAGACAAGCGGTATTCTCCTAAACCAACTGCACCAGTCCAGGACCAAAATCCAGACCAAACCGACGATCACAATCAAATACAACAACATGACAACAGTAGCCAAGGCAATCATGATAAAGTTCCAATTGTGTACAACATTGACAATTTCTTTCCAGAAGCTGTCATTTTGGAAGGAATGTTCATGATAGCTGGCAGGCCTGTTGGCTCATCCAAGACATTTGGTGATTATGCAAACCAATTAATGAAAAGGTGGATTTACTCTTGGTTTAGCAAAAGGGCTACAGAAGTACATGTTGTTTTTGATGATCCTGGTCGTCATGGTTTGAGTCCAAAAGACATCGAACGTGCCAGACGTGATGCATCCCAGGACGGTCCAGGAATAACCATAGATGACATACAGGAGAACACCAAGTTGCCTGATAGTTCCAAGTGGCAGGAGTTTCTGTCAGATCGTGAAAGCAAACGGAAACTCTGTGCCTTCTTGTCGACATACTGGTGTTCCATACTTGAAATGCAGTTGAAAAATTACCCCCATCTAGGCCTACAGTTCTTTTGTGGTGGTGGTTTCACAGGGGAACACAGAGATACAACATTTTCTGTGGACTGTCAAGGCATTAGGAAGGTGTTCAGTGGAAACCACGAGGAGAGTGACAGTAGAGTGTGGCTCCACGCTGCCAAAACCACCAAGACAAAAGTTCTCATCTATTCTCCCGACACCGATACATACATGGTTGGTGTCCCCCTAGTTCATGCACTAGATAAGTCTATCATAGTTCAGTTAAGTGCAGTTCCAGGCAAGTGCAAGTACGTCAACATGCAACAGCTAGCTGAAGCACTGGAAAAAGATCCTGAGATGTCCGATTTCGAATCACCGAGTTCGCGTGCTTATTATCTCCAAGTGTTGTATGCGTCCTCGGGATGTGATTACGTATCGTACTTTGCAGGTCTTGGTAAGGCGACGTTCTTTAAGCATGCCATGGAATCATCCAATTTTATCTGGAACGGGAAAATAAGTGTCAACAAATGTGTGGAGGGCAGATTATATCATTTACCACCACTGTCATGTGACGACTGCCGAGCGATGAGTTCCGGAGAAGTCTGCACCGCATGTGAACAAGTTCTTCAGAGTAGTGCATGTGCATTTTTCAGGTTGATTGGCACTATGTATTTCAAGAAATACATGCATGCTTTTTCTGATTACAAATCCCCAGAGGTTCACTTTGACCAAGTAGTCACATCAGGAACTGACAGACTGCAAAGTCACTGTCAATGGCTGGATGACATCAGAAAGAAGACATGGCACAAGGCACAATCTGAAAGTCAAACGCTTCCTTCGAATGATGCACTGTTCTATCACTGGAGAAGAACATGTTGGGTGCTCATGATGTGGCAGCAGGCTATCTCTGAAAATGTCACTCTTAGGCCTATAGAACAGTTTGGCTGGAGCACTGAGGGCAACTCTCTAAGCATTGTTTGGGACCTTCCTGAGAACATGGCCAAGATTAAAGAGAAAATGAAGTGTCTCATGCTTTGCTGTGGTTGCAAGAAAGGCTGTGCAACCAAGTCATGCAAGTGCTTTGGCAAAGAACAACCCTGTGTCGCATGCAAATGCACTGGCTGTACCAATCCATTCAATGCTGTGATTCCAGCAACATCACTGGAACAAAGTGAAATGGATGTAGGAAATATTAGCCTGAGTGAATACGGCTCTGACTTAGATGATGAGCAACTTCACGAAGACACAGATTCAGATTATTGAAATGGTGTACCTCAAATTAGATCTTCTATTTACATCAGCCAGTCGTCATGCATTTCCAGCCATATGCTGCGTTCACACCTATTTCGCATCGAAATCGGTTTCCGTAAATCGAAATACGGAAATCGATTTGGTTACGTCGGGTCGGGTCACACTACAACTAAACCGATTTCGATTCGAAACAAAACGCGTCACACTCAACCCGAAATAAACTACGTCATGACGTTAGGCCTACATTGAATGTATACTGTGCAGTACATAACTATTTCGATTTGGCTAATGCGAATCGAAACCGATTCAAATACCGGTTTGGTTAAATCGATATAAAAGTGATCTATTTCGAATTGAGTGTGACGCGTTATATCGGAATAGGCCTTTATTGCGAATTCGATTCGATATAAAACCCTAGTGTGAACACGGCAATAGCTAGTCTTTGTAGTTGAGTCTGCAATAATAGGGAAAGCATAGTGTGTTAGTCAGTAGAATAGGTCTATCACTAGTTAGTCAGTAGGTCTATCATTCTTGAAACCCCCATCCAGGAATCACTTAATCTACTGTATGTACAACTTAAAGAGAATTGCCTTGCTGTGCATGTGAAGTTCCAGTTGAGTAAGTTCCAGTGCTTATCTGTCGCGTGTACTTTGTTGCCTAGTACAGATCTGTCTGGTGTTCTTCAGTGGCTGGAATCTATCCACATGTATGACAATCTAGTTCTACTTTAAAAATGTACTCATCTTTTTTCGTCAACATCCCTTGCTCTTATCTTTTCCATATCTGTGTCTAGTATCTGCAATAGAGAAAGCATAGTGTGTTGGTCATTGGCACACCAGTAGAATAGGTCTATCACTAGTTACTCAGTAGGTCTATCATTCTTGAAACCCCCATCCAGGAATCACTTAATCTACTGTATGTACAGCTTAAAGGAGAATTGCCTTGCTGTGCATGTGAAGTTCCAGTTGAGTAAGTTCCAGGGCTTATCTGTCGCGTGTACTTTGTTGCCTAGTACAGATCTGTCTGGTGTTCTTCAGTGGCTGGAATCTATCCACATGTATGACAATCTAGTTCTACTTTAAAAATGTACTTATCTTTTTTCGTCAACATCACTTGCTATCATCATTTATTCATTTCTGCCTCGGATTGTATCAAGTTGCATCTGAAATACCGGTACATGAAGTGTTGGTGTAGCACTCTGTGAGTAATGGACAATAATACTGAAGGTTTATACTCAGCCCAGGAATTATTCCCACCACTTGAACCATATGCATCACTTCATCTGGGTAGGCCTAGTAGTATGAGGGTGATTTAAATGATAATCCACTTCTTGTCTTGTGAATGTGGAGTTTCAGTTCGAGTAAGTTCCAGGGCTTATCTGTCGCGTGTACTTCGAGTGCCTAGTACAGATCTGTCCCTGTGTTCTTCGGTGGCTGGAAAACGCTTCAAAGACAGGACATTTTGCTTTTCAGTATACTTACACCTACATGTTTTATGTACTTACCACATTTGTGAATGTAACTAACAACCAACCCCGAGTCAGTTGCTCTTGTGATTTCTGCCTCGGATTGCATCAAGTTGCATCTGAAATACATTAAATGTTGGTGGAGCAGTCCATGAGTAACGGATAGGCCTAGCAGGACGAGGATGATTTTAAATGACAATCCACTACTTCTTGTCTTGTGAATGTGGAGTTTCAGTTCGAGTAAGTTCCAGGGCTTATCTGTCGCGTGTACTTAGTGCCTAGTACAGATCTGTCTCTGTGTTCTTCAGCAGCTGAAAACACTTCAAACACAGGACATTTAGCTTTTGCATGGGATTCCAGTATAATAATTTAAACCAAATGTACTTACCACACTTGTCAATGAAACTAACAACCAACCCCGAGTCAGTTGCTCTCATCCGTCTTGTAATTTCTGCATCGGGTTGTATCATGTCGCATCTGAAGTGCAGAAAATGTCGGTGCAGCACTTAGTCAGCAGGTGAATGGACAATTATACTGAACCACTTGAACCAAATGCATAACTTCATCTGGGTAGGTCTAGTAGTATGAGGATGATACAAGCCTGGTGGCGTTAAGGTTCACGTAGTGAAGTTAGTGTCGAAAAAAATATCGCAATTGAGGGATACTGGGGGAGCATTTTAGAAATTCTGAACTTCCACCCGACATGGCTCTAAGGATAGTTCATTGGTTTGCCACCAGAGAAGGCTACAGACAAATATCCATTACTAAGGATGATTACTCTTTCGTTTCTGTGTTTTGTTTCGTTTCGTTTCTGTTTCGTTTCGTTTCGTTTCTTGGTTTACAAACGCCCCCAGAGAAGTTATGGCACTACACGTAGAATCCAGGCAGTGCTATCCAGGAGGCGATCTACACTCGACGACCGGTAGCCTGCTTTGTTCACCCACGTGGTGAAGATCGACTCCTTATTCAGAGGGGAGGTAGGCAAGGCGTGTTGATTTCTAACTAGGCCTTTCATGAAGAGTTATCTACATTAATAATTCATACCTTCTCTGAAAAAGCGGTTAGTTTATTGTAACCTTTCTCCCACAAAATGTATCATTTTACGCAAACAGCAAATTCGTTTGTGATGTTGATTTACCTAACAATCTTGAAACCCCTACGCTTTCCAATATAGGCTCGTCCTACCTGTGTTATTCTGCCATGTATGGGATATCGCGAATGCACTGGGCATTAAACGCAATTTTTAGGTCAACTAACGAATATTATGGCCCCAGAAGAAATCCGAAGCAGCAAATGTATATCTACTTTTGACTTATTAAGGTTATTCACTAAAAGTTCATCTTTATCGAAGGTTATCCGATTTTATTGGCTTCCAATCTTCAGCCTCACAATGAAAGTTTCCTGCGTGAGTGCGAAGCCCTGGTTATGGTAATGTGACTAACCGCGCGATCGAAGAGTGAATCGGGCAAAACCGGTATGAAAATAATGGTCACTACGTGAACCAATAACCGGTAATCCACTTCTTTTCATGCGCCTGTGGAGTTTCAGTTCGAGTAAGTTCCAGTAACAGCTTATACAAAATGTACTTACCCCATCTGCCAACATCACTTTCAACCAACCCCGAGTCAGAACTTCCTCAAATCAGTGAAGGCTGAAAGAAGATAAGTATTGCATAAGTCCAAAAACTCTAGTCAATATTGTTAATTGTTTGTACATGTACATAGGTTGCTTAATTTCAGATTTACATATGTTTATAATAAAATTAAAAGAACAAAAAAATTTAAATACTTCTACTGCAACTTCATTTTGTATAGTAAACTGATCGTGTACCTTTTATTTTCAGAAAATGTGCCAATAAATAGTTACATGAAATATTGCATTTCATGTTCATTCTTCATAATCGATGAAGAGAAGCAACCCATTATTGATGTTGCAAGTGCAATAAATCCAAAAATTTTCGGCATTTCTGTTCTTGTGCACATGGCAAAGGGTGAAAAATAACATGACACATCCAAAATCCTATACTAACGAGTTAAACTCTGCATTGAAGTTATCAAATCTAACATTAAAACAGTTCGAATTTCACAGTTGACATTTTTATGGATGTGTCATGTTAAGGCTTCCAAAGAAAACTGGAAATTGAGGCATGCATATTGTTTGCCAGTTGATTGAAACAAAAAATTGATGAAGAATCACCATTTTCGGATTTGTTTATAAGAAGACTCCAAAATTATGCTCGGCTATTGATGGCTCGGTTCCTCGCACCACCGGGTGGGCTGAAGTACCAAATACAATGAAAATGTGCTTCAGGCAAAGAGGCCATCACTTCTGAAAATCGATGATTGATAGCAAGTAATACTTACAGATATTTGGAACATTTTTCCTTGGGATGGCCAACACCCGAGCAAGATTGGCACCTGTCAGAGCGATCTTGGTAATGGCGGTAGTAATATACATTTTCGAATGGCGCAGCAATACAGAGTTCTTTTTGTATCAGTCTGGCCATGACTTCCTGCCCCTGTCGATTCAGGTGAAGACCATCAGAGAATAGCTCTTCCTTGGCGGGAAATACGTAGGTCGTGTTGTCCTTTCTCTCCTTGGCTTTCCTCTCTGCCGACTTGGTGAATTTGAGCTGAAAATTTAAGACATTAGTCATTATTTTGAAACCAACTTTAGCCAAAGCAATAAAATGTGCATGCAAGAATATCATTTCACTACTAACATGACTAATGTGTTAGCAGCATAAACTGTTCAAAGGATAGAAAACTTACATTAGGATTGAAGATCTTTACTCTGTCATTAATCTGCTTTAACTTCTTCAGTTGTTTGTTGAGCTGCAGGCCCTTGGCATGGACTCTAGGGTGATGCCTGTTTCTTGGCAGTATGAGACACACCGAAATCAGTAGAGTGGACTTCCCTCGGCGCAGCAGCTCATCAACGATATCCTGAAATAAAACAATCAATAACTAGAAATTGACTTATCAGTCAATTTGAAGACCGCCCTTCTGTTTATTTACTGGGGATTACGATGATTAGAGGTGGACTTTGGTTTGATAGGTCTAGCAAGTGGAAGTTGATGAGGGCGTGTAATGGGTTGTGGTATGTTTTGGTGGGTGTTCTGAAAGGAAGAAATGAAGCAGCCCACTGAAACATCATTAGCTTTAGTTTGATACAAAACATCACTTACTACACTCTACTGGTGTTTAAGTAGGTCACTAGGTCATGAAAGTAGGTCAGTTGAAACCTAGACTTTATAAGCTTTAGTTTGATACCAAACATGACTATCTACGCTCAACTGGTGTTTAAGTAGGTCACTAGNCGGTCTTAATAAGTTGATGTATACACAAAACATTCGACAGCAGTCAGCATCCATTGGACTCTCTAGGTCTGTATGGTACCTACTTTGCCCCAAGTCCAAGACATGGCAATGAACAGCGTTCCATGATGAGACAGATTATGAAAGTACACGCAGAGGGGAAAATCTGCTAGGACAGTGCATAGGCGGCACCTGGAGCCAGGCCTAGGTTGTACGCAGTATAGTAGGCCTGCATCCAGGAACACTAAAATACTCACTTTCACTGTTGTGTAGATATCGTGGGGACTCCTATTCTGCATCGTCAGGTCATTGGTGCCCGCTTGAAGCAGAATATGGTCAAAAGTTGGATACCTTGAAAAAAGATAAAGTTGGCATGTGTAAAAAGATAATGGTAGATATTTTAGCACATCAGCAACAGCGTCTCCCAGCCTGTAGGCCCTAGTGTAGGCCTACAGGCTACACTTCTACTATGAATAAAAAAATGCCTAGGATACCGTAGGCAGGCTAGGCTATCAGGCGATCGATGTTGACCATGTTATTGTTAGGCAGGCCTAGGAGGCGAGGGCCTACGGGATGTAGGGCCTCGGCTAGGCCTACACCAGTCTACGTCTGTAGCCAACGACATGACCATGACATGACATAGGCCCTAGCCTAGGCTAGGCCTACACACCTAGGCCTAGGCCTACCTGTAGTGTAGGTGGCCTAGGCGGCCGGCCTACAGTAGGCCTAGGCCTAGGCCTACGCCACGGTACACACAACATGCATGATCAGGCCCCTACTAGCTAGGCCTACCGGTACCTAGGCCTAGGGCTAGGCCCTAGGCCTAGCCTAGTCTAGGCCTACTCTAGTCATGTAAGCACATGATTAGGCCAACTCTGGGCTGAATCAAATTTTAACAGTTAAATTTGAATTTCAGACCCCCCACGATGATGACATGAAATGCATGGATTGATGATGCCTGAATCTTACCTCAACTGACCGCGATTTCTGAAGAATTTCCTGGCTCGTAGCACCAGGAAAGCTGAACGTGACATGTTTACCCAGTGAGTTAAGGGTCCTCTCATTCATGTGGCGCATGATAGAAGCACTGATAATCGCTGTGGTGGACATATTTGATGATTATTTGTAACCCAAATTGAATTCACAATTTGACATGTTTGAATCGGTAGTATCCATTCAATGGACTGAGTCCAAATGGACTGAGTAACTTGGACTGAGTGCCAAAAAAGATATAAGCAATAATAATGAATGTTGTCACCATAAATTTGTAAGAAATGGTTATCTTCAATATGTAGAACGTGAAAAGAGTTAAGAAAAACAAAACTATAAAATTTTGTTCTTCCCTGAGCCGACCTGAAATCCCCAAGTTACATCAACCCAATAGCGCTCTGCGCCCAGTCTATAAATAGTAACAAAACATGACGACGTCACGTCATGTGGCACGCCTTTCGAGGTAACGATTCACGGAATCCTATGCTGGGAATTTTGCAACCTCGTTCCAAAGATTGCTCCTATGCACACATGAAACAGGCCGTGCATGCCGGCCACGCCTAAGTGTGGATGTCTGATCCAATACCGCCCTCTACACTTGAATTGGGGCTACCTCGTCTCTACGATATTTCCTGGAAATACCGATAGCCTACCCATAAGTGTTGATTCTAAAATGCAGAATGTAAGTGGAACGCAACTCACTAAACTCGCTTTTTTCTGCTGATTCTGTTGCTTTCGTACGCTTTTGCTGGAGAAAAATGAGGGTGTGTGCTAGTCTTATCAGTACCTAGGCAGTATCCTTTCATATTATCCACAAAACGGCTTGTTTCTTGCATTTTTCACATTTTGGCACTCGGTCCAAGTTACTCAGTCCATTTGGACTCAGTCCATAGAATGGATACTACCGTTTGAATCTGGTACTTTCGGAAACCGGAAGCGCCTCGCTTTGGATTTTTCACGCGTAGTGGACTCTATCGGCGAAGGGTGACATCAGCCAAAATTTTCGCCATGCCGCAGGAAAAAAAGCGGACTACCTAAAGTGCAAAGAGCAATTAAGCTGAAATTTGGCGTATAGCCTCCTGATATATCAGACTACGTGTTCACATAAAAAAATTCCAGCTCATTTTAAGTTCCTTTCAATTATTATTAATTTCATAGCGATGTTTATGACAACTTGTCGCTGTCAAGCAAGAAAACTCGCTCTTCAACTCGAAAAATAACCCAATATTCAGTGCGATCGTGTTTATAGAAGTGTTTGAATCTGTTAATAAACATCTTAACTTGCCAATAATAAGCACAATCGAATGTTTCATTGCGTTGTCTTGATTATTTTTATGCTTTTATCGAACCTCACCGTCTCCGCTAAAAAAGTTGCGCGATCAGCGGTCACGTGACCAAAACACGGCCCGAGTTCGTCATGAGATTTTTATGTTAATGAGGGCCGTGCGTATCGGCTACTCATGGTAATTTTAAAGCAGCTATGCGAAATGGAAAGGTCAAGGACTTTTATAATACCATTGGAAATGCCGTATCTGATGCAGTTGACGGAACCATGGTTGATAACCTGCTGCGGAATCTTGGCCGTGAGTATCGTGATGTGGTTAAGAAGCAGGGGACATCTGGAGGCGCGACTGAGGGTGACCCAGAGCTGAGAGGATCTGATGAACTGTTTCGTCTATATGATGAGTACTACCAACTATATTTCCCTGTTGGGGGTGCCGTAAAACCTCAAGTTGTCGTCACGGCAGACAAGACGTCCAGGCCAGGCAGCTTATTTCAGGGTTTTGGGGACGACGACACCACTTTCCGCCCCCCTACGCCTTCATCCACCCAGTCGAGGTCGAGGAGCGTATCACCCGCTCCAACTCCAGCAGCTGTACCATCAACTAGCCATGATAGTGAGTCGTCCAGCTGCACCAGTCATGCCAGTAGGCCTAGAAGGGCAAGTGAAGAGGGCCGCCAAGATGAACCGCCCACCAAGAAACTGAAGACGACTGATTTCCTGTCCGGTTCGGTTGGTCGACAGGAGGAGTATACGAAAATACTCCAGAAGCAAACTGACCAACTGGTGGAGCTCAATCAGAACTTGAAGGAAATGACGTCGGAAGTCCAGAAGATACGTGTAATCCTTGCTGTTGCTAATCATGTGGACTTAGAGGACATACTTGTGGTTGGACAGATAGATTAATGTGCTAGCCTTGGTACATGTATCCCGAATATAAAGAGAGGGAATATCCTTTTTGACTTGTTAAGAAACATTTAATTATGAAAACATATCAAGAGTTATGGCAAGAAGCAGTCATTTTTTGTCAGTACCGGGTAATTTGTTTGTGATCTTTCTTGCTGGAGGTTTCCAGACATGCAGCTGAAATATCTGCAAGAGTGATTATGCTGGTTTTCGTTGTGCCTCCTGTGTCTCGGCAAAACAAAATTATATAATACTTATACCCTACAACTGAGGGAGTACACGTATGTTACTGGAACCACAGCCTTTTTATATTGTAATGTAATAATATTGTAATGTAATAATTTTATAATGTAATTAATACTTTTAACAATTGAAATTGTCACAATATTGAACCTTGAACCTCAAAAATAAGCTGAATGTTGCAGAATGTTGTAGAATATTCAACTATTCAAACATTGGTGACGAAGTTGATATGGCCTCAGGCCTGTAAAGAGCAAGAGCATCATGTAAACTCGTGGTTTTTGAAATATTGACAAAGTTTTGTTGGTTGAGTCTTCGTTCAGTTTGTATCCCGCAGCAGGTGATCTAGAACATGTCCAAGTACCTTGAGACTCCGCTTGACAAGCTGCCTGGGCCTAGGGTCTAGCATCTATGCCAAGAAGTTTGTGTACCGATTATGTAGCACACAAATTGCCACCGTGCACTTTGCAGCAAAAAGTGGTCCACCCTTAGCAGGAAACCTGTTTTCCTTAAGTTGGTCGATCCGCCATTTCAATTCCGTTGCCCCAATCGACCTTTCCACGATTTGGCGAAGCCTCATGGCACGATTGTTGAAATCTATTTGACCAGCATTCAGTCCATTTCCTGTAAATGTGTGCATGACCGTTGGATGCAAGTTCCTGTATGCGGGGTCACCCAGCACGGCGTGATCATCTGGTAGCCCGCGTAAATAGTCCATTAGCTGCTCTGACCACTCTGCGGCAGTTTTATCATGGGTTGATCCGCTTAAGCCTGAAATCACATGTCGAACTCGCCCATATTTATCAACTACATACTGTACATTGATGGAATCGCAGCTTTTGCCATTTCTCCCGCAAAAATATGCGTCCCCGGCGTGGTCTGGTCTCTGGATCCGTACGATCACCCCATCAATGAACATGATCACTCTCTTGTTGTTGCCATCGACATCGACCAGATCCTGTGCAAGTTCATCAAATTCTTCTGGCCGAGGGAAACTGATGTGCTGAGGGGCTATATGCATGAAGAAGTCCACCACATCATGCAGATGGGCAAAGGCAGTCGACTTTGCCTTACCTTGACCAAAACCAACTTCTCGATAGAAACCCCCAGATGCAAGAAAGTGCAAAAATGTCTCCATCATCTGCCTAGATGTAACATGCCTTGCCCTGCCTTGATCTCGCCATGCATGAAACTCATCAGTTATCTCCTCTAACTGGCCTACAGTTAATCTGATGTGTACCTCAGGGGGCTCTGAACTTGTAGCAGACGTTCGAACATGATTAGCAGCCCTTTCTATATGATCTACGGCTACAGCTTGCATAAATTCTTCGAAAAACATCTTGAAAAAGTGTAGGCCTATCTCCAAGTGAAAACAAGATGGCTGACTTACTTGACAGATCTGTAACACATAGAATTCTGAACTCGAGACGGTGTAACACCTCCTTAATCACTTAGCGGTTAGTGTTAATGACTTTTACATCAAAACAGGAATAAAACAACCAAGCGATTGCATTTATAGAGGCCGATTTCTTGATCATTTTTCTGAAAACCCGGAGAAGATACCTGGTGGAATAAAAAAGTTATTAGAGAAATTCCCTTAACAGATCTGAGGTTGCTGTGATTAAGTCAACAGATTATGTTACAGATCTGTTAGGTGTTAGTGTTTATGTAACAGATCTGTTAAATTCAGCATTGATTCAACAGATCTGTAACACTAACACTGGTGTAACACCAGTGTTTGTATCGAGTTCAGAATTCGTGGTTAGTGTAACAGATCTGTTACACTAACACATAACACATAACACACCAAGTGTTCTGAACTCGCCCATTGTGTCTCTCAAAGTTGAAAACTCTCAGTTAAAGGCTGAACTTAAACAGAAGTGTACTGAGTTGTCAAGTCTTCGCGTGGAAGTATCTGACTTGTTGTCTAAGGTTCCATCTGCTGGTGCCCCATCGCCACCGTGTGATTCTTGCACGTCTATGGAAAATACCATCACTCAGAAAGATAAAGACCTGCAGGACGTGAGGGACTCTATGCTAGATGTTTCTTCGGATCTAGCAGATCGGTCTCGTGATGACTCTCTTAGCTTTCAACTCTTACTAGAAGACAGGTTCGTCGTGGCGCTTAGAGAGTAGAGAATACTAGCCGATCTTTCTCAGCACACTTTATGTAACGATTTGTCAAACGGCTTGAAGGAGGACTTGTTATCGGCTCGTAAGAAAATAGACCTCCTTTCTGATGAAGTTGTCAACCTAAAGCTTCAGGACATTGGTACTTCAAGACATGGTGTAAGCGCAAACTCAGCTGCTTCCTCATCTAATGACTGGCAGACTGTACATCGAAAAGGCTCGTCTCATTCTGAAGTTACGTCTGAGATTCAACCTCGTGAGACTTCTCCTGTGGTTACGTCAGAGCAACAATAGACTATATCACTCCAAAAGAGCGCAGCACCTGACGGGTACTACAGCTCACGACGTCCCGTACTCATTCCATGACATCTTGACGTGAGACGACGTCATGATCACTGAAACAAGTGGAGGTTTTTCGAGTGACGTCACCGCGTTCAGAATAGGGGACGGGACGTCGTGACGCTGTAGGCCTAGCTAGCGACCCGTCAGGTGCTGCGCTCTATTGGAGTGATAGAGTCTATTTCGTGAGACTCAGCGTCAGTTTTCTGAACATAACGGAACTTCCTCCGCTGATACTGGTACTGATTTGCCTGCTCGAGACGTCACTACTA
>NMRB01000035.1:170168-217219 GCA_002633025.1 Notospermus geniculatus
TCCCCCCCCCCCCGTCGCTCGCATGCATGTACTCGAGCTTAAAAGTCGCACAGTATATAGACAGATGGGTCATAATCGGCGACCCTAGTCTCGGTCACCCAGCCGCTGTTTCGAATCTGGGGATCCGTGTAACAGTACTGCGGAACGAAACGGCTGGCTGCGCGAGACTACACGCAGCATTGGGGATTCCCCAACCTCGATGCAGGATTCAATGCTAATATTATGTGGTTGTATGGTAATTATACATTACACACGCCTGTAAATGAGGTTGCACTATGATTTCGGCCGTTTTGGTAGCGAGTAGCGGTGCATACTGTGCGGCTTTAAATCACACTGAGCCAGTTCTCAGTACGTTCTTGAAAATGTTGCCGAACGGGCTCAAACAGTGTACGAACGAAGTGGACATAGTGGCAACTTTTTGGTTCACTAATAGAGTGACCATTATTATCATCCTTGATTTTCTTTCACGGTTTATGTTCGCGGGTTTTCTCAGTCATGGTACAACCTTTCGAGCTGAATTTTGGAGGGGATGGTTTTTGTAATAAACCCGTGTCTGCGTGGTATTTGGCAAATATTGTGGCCTATTTTTTTAGATATTAGAAATTTGAGAGCTTGCAAAAGGCTATTTTTGGGATTTTCCACTCTAACTTGTGAAGGAGAAATTTCATTCCCTTGAAACGTAAATATAATATACAATTAATAACACAATCTCGTACCCAGATCTACCTCATCCGAGGATATCTCTGGAAAGGGCTGCGACCTGACCAAAATTTCTGGACAACCGCTGGCAGCGTGCCAAAATGTTTGTTTCCCACAATATTTCGTTCTTCGATGACTGAAAAAGATCATATATGCCTAAAGAACCATATAATACACCCAAAACACGAAGTTGTTTGAGTATTAGAGCAATTTCGAACGAATAGTTTAGTTGGGAACATCAAACCGCGGGTGCCAGCTTCGGTGTGATTTGCCTCGAAATTAGTGTGTCGCGCATGCGCAGTATTCCTGAAGTCGTCAGCCCTTTCCAGTGGTGTTGTAGGAACGTAAACCCACTGGGGACGAGTTTGTTAATAACAAAGGTTCTTTTCGTTGGTCACGCTGAAATGACAAGTATTTGTCATCATTTGGAAGAAAAAGTTTGGATAGCTACGAGGCTACGGCAGCTGGTGTGGCAGAGGTATTACGATAGCTGCCTGCGTGGATGGAGATTGTCTAACCTCTCACCATGCTAACGCTCCATACATGTGCAGCCAGGAGGAGATTATCTAGATACCGGTAATCTCCTTCTTGTGCAGCTTACTGTATTAGCAACAGTTTATAACGGGTAACTCAGTTGATTTTAACCTAAGTACATGTATATTGTTTTACTGTCTGATACATCATCTATTGTGGTATATTCCGTGTTTCTGTGACAATGGAGAAGGAGTGCGAAGCGGAGGTTTATAAGGTCTATCGCGGTGATGAGGCGGTCGTTGACGATACTGCCGACAATGACCGATGCAGTGCTAGCATATCGAGGGAGGCAAGAAAGTACTTTTTCGCTCTCTTATTATGATATGACAGTCACAATGGTTGGATGACGGTGGATTACTACGGATTGGTATTCTGTATTGCCTGACCTCTGTATCGCACCATCAGTCAGCGCCATCATACAGCAGGTCAGGGAACCAGACTATTGCTCAGCATGTAAACAAACAATGCTGGCTGCTGAGGATATACAGACTGTAGAAAATGGACATCCGATTTATGAAAACTGTGACTGATGTAATGGAGGCCATCATGCTGTAATGACGATGAAGATACAAGTATTGATGTAATCCGTCTCTTGTCCCTTTCGTCTTTGTGAAATGACAGCACATACCCAATAGTAATTACTACAACGAGTGACGGTTTCACCGCTTCATGAAAAAATTTCCCCTGCTATGCGCGTTCGGTCACGACTAGGCACGCTCATACACCATCCATGCATGCTGAGGCACCTTGGGCACGCTCCAGGGCACGGCTATGCCACGGTACCAACAAAACAAATGTGAACCGTTGAGCAAAAAATTGCCTTATTCGACATAATAAACATGGTTCTCTGAATCGGCTAAACGATTGTTTTACAGTGCGTCAAGCGCTAGAGACAAGGTTTGACGTTGACGATAAAACACACTGGGGTTAATAAGAGGTCACAACCTTCTGAAGCGCTCCAATGAAGGATCAACTCGTGTAACCCTTTGAGAACTCTGTAAACCATTTGGCGGGTCACCCGTCATGAGTCCCTTGTGTCATCTAAAGACAGATGTCGGGGTCCTTCAACGCCGTGCGGGGCTAGGAAACCTTTCTCGCAGCGCGAGCCTCCTTCATCACCGGCCTGAAATCTCACGTGCGAATCCCACAGAGAATTCTCCTCAGAACCTCAGAGGTTCTCCCCAGGATGATCATGTCAGCGCAGACGGGGAAAATGTAAGCAATTTCTACCTTTGCCAGAAACTTTAAAAGCAGACGACTTTGTGTCCGCGCAGGTCACGTGTTTCAATGTCGTGGCACGTGATTCATTGTTATGACACGTGCCGTCTGCTTTCGCGTTGCTCACTGAACAGCGCAACAAACACTGCCATTCTTGTAAATATAAAACATGAAAACGGGTTCATTTTAAGATACTCTTTGTTGAGGTAATGTGACCGGGTGTGCACTTAATGTCTAACGGTATATCGAATAACTGAAGACGTTTTAAGAGACGCGTGAACCTTTCTCGTCCGGGCGGTGCATCGGGCTTTTAGTGGTCGCGTTTGGTAAATACCCCCAAAGTCGGAAGACAAGTAAACCTTGCTATTTAAACCGTGTGACATGACAGGGACTCGTGACGTTGGACCCAAGCGGAAGGACAATGTTGGTTTATAAAAAGGGATGAAACGAATGAGCAAAGGAGACACCTGTACTTAATATGTTTTCGCACTTTCGTTAGAGTAGGCTACTCTGTCATTAGCTGAACAATTTTTCATAATTTACCTGGAAAAAGAAATCTACCGTATTCAAAACACAATACTATTGGGCCAAAATTCATAGGGCGTTTAGGTTTGAACAGGTTTAAGCATTGGTTACGCAATCACAGGGCAATACTTTCTGCAGAAACTCATGCGAGATCAGTGTTCTATGCTGTTTAAAGCTTAGTGCTAGATGTAAGAGAGAGGCTGTTGTCTGTGTTCAACATTCTAATGATACCCAGAACACGATAGCTCCTCATCCCGTCTTGTCTGTCCTAATGGTCTCTTTATCACATTCACAACTCATTAAACTGTCATTAGCGCTTTTGTAAGAGTTGTCAGCACCCTTCGATTAGTCTCTGGTGATCTCGCGAGAAATAACGTCGTGATAAATTCACCTTTTATACGAAGAGTCTCGGAGGCTCATGAAGTTGAGAAGTCAAACTTCATATCGCTGAAGACATGCCGTTCGTAATATTCTGATTCCACGTGGCCTGCTCGAAAAGTGATGTGACATTCTTAACTCTTCGATCTTTTTCCCAGGAAATTCCGATATAGATAGACCTAATCACGATCGAGCTGACCATCCTAACAGCCGATAATTTTCTAACATTGATCATATACTCTTTGACATATATGTAAATTTCTCATATATAACTCCCACTTACCTGTCCCATTCCTGAACTCAGAAAAAATGACTAAATCCTAAGTTAAGACAATGGGGTGGGGATATGGTCAGAAAGAGTAATGTCCTGTCCACTTTGTCCCACTCCCGAGCCTGGTAACGAATGACAGCGTGCGACCTTGGATTTCATTTGCTCATTTCTTCCGAGTTCAGGAATGGGACAGGTGGTAGTTAGAGTGCATGCATATGTATTTTTAGCCAACTTGTATGTACAATGCAGTACAACCATGGAACCGTTGGTAGTCGTAATTCATACGAGGACCCCCCCCCTCCGGCCACGGTACACCATAACCACCTTTGTCAACCAAGTCCATGGCGAGGCATTAACAAAACTCTTCCTAAAATACTCATAAAATGATTCGCTTAAGGTCAAATCCACACGTCTTTTGTGATCTCCTTTCAGTTTTATGTCCTCACCAACTCTCAGGGGCCAAGTGTTATTGTTCCATTCCCGATTTTATATCCCTCCATTTTGATCTTAAACAATCATGGAGGACGATTATCACTTCATGGGCATTAATCACTCTTTGTTTAATATGATGTGATAGGAGAGAACGGGTCCCAGACGGCATCTCCTCGCTAAACCACGCTGGTACTCTCTCCCAGTCACATCTTCACCAACAGGAAACTTGAGATGATAGACGTTTATTTTATTCCGACATAAGGTCCCACTAATTGGTCTAACCAAGAGTAAAACATCTTTCAGCACAAACTGACATTAAAGCCTTTTAAGTAAAAACATTTTCCGCATTTGAGCTCTTTTTTTCATGCCAGTCTCCTGAACATACACATTCTGACATATTCGCCGAAATGTCTGACTCTTCGCATACTTTTGAAACATATACATGTACATATAATTCTTCTAAACTCACACTTTTGGGAAAGAACGGCTGCACAAGCGCGGTCCACTCTAAATGTACCACAAAACGTGAAGTAAAAGCACTTGCTAACTTTTATGAATATCAGCCATTGGCCAATAATTAGCAAAACAGCAAGAAACACCAAACAACCTCATCAAATCATTCAAATGGAGAACAATAGATTATAATTATGCATAAAGCGGATGCAAAAAAATCTTGTGACAGGAAGAAAGAGAAGTCAAGTGACGCAGAACCGATTGTACCAGCAGAAAGTTATGATTTTTAGAAACTGAGACACAGCAAACGACAATAGACCTCTGATTAGCAAATACTGGCCCCAGATTTTTAGAATTAATAGAACTAGCACAATCAGCATTTGATGATAAATTCGGGTACACCCGATAATTTTCTTCACCAAAACAAAATAAACATGAGGGGTGATTCCCAACGACAGTTGGGAAGACGCGTGCCTCGATTTCACAGCCCTAGGTGACACGTGACCGCTGTGCGAGATGTGGGCGTGGCCTGGAGTCACCCGAGCGGTACTTTCATGGTGTATTTGGGAAATTTAACGCCAAGACGTCGTGATTTAATGAAGATTGTATTATGTTGAGTCAGGGGTGGTCAGAGTACTTCTTCTTTGATGGTCTTGCCTCCTCTGAAAGGTTTCTCTAACAGATCGTGTGAACGCTGTGAAATAGGCAAAGATAAATGGGCCGAAATACTCATTTAGGGAGAAACTACATGTAACTCATGGTTGCAGGAGTCCAGGTTCATTTCTTGATACTTTACGGGTCGTCATGAATCAGCGCCTTCACTGCTAGTGGCAATTTCACTAACAAATCAACGAAGTGCTAAGATCTTAACAGAAAATCTGTCATATTCATTGGAAGGTGCTCAGTCAGAGCTTTCACTGAATACCTACATGTTTTGTAGTGAATTTCAGACGTCTTTCAGGTGCTTTTTTACATTTTTCATTTCAACAAAATTGGCCCAACTTAGAAAGGTTTTATTCGTACATTATGGCTTCGACAAGTCATGGACGTCCAGCCCATTTGGTGAAAAAAGCATTCCTTTCGGACAGATGAGTGTAATGTCCCATCATTCACTTTTAGTTCACTGTTTTCTTTAAACCTCATTGTTCGTTCCTTTCGGAGGCAGAAGGTAAAATCAAATTTGGGTTTATCCACAAGTGGCCATGTGTCTTTGATTAAGGCACCCAGTAATTAGCAATTGGTCGGAAACTAATTACTACCCGTCGTAATTAATTTTGTCATCATACGAGGACTGGTTGATTCCGTATTGACGGCTTTGTCACGTGTTCATGGACCGGAAAATGACACGGAGTCGGACAATACCTTGACTTGTGGGAACATTTGGTGAGTAGCGAATTAGGAGAAACGAGGAGATTTCTTTCCCATCCGAGGTGGTCATTTCGTTCTGCCCTAAAAAAAAGTCTCCGGTACAGTTTCGTCGGCTTGACGTAAGCAGTAGTGCACTCATGGACCACTTTAATGGGAAAAGTGATTCTAACGGCTCTCTCCTTACGTCATTGCACCCATCATGAGGTATGGAGCGAGCACACAGAACAACTGACTATCAGGACCGGCAAAGTGCTGCATTCATCCGGACTGCTAATGCCAAAGAGATAATACACGAATCTCACCATCTTTAGAAAATAAAGATAATTCGGCAAGATCCGGTAGTTAAAATGTGAAATTTATCTAGTCTGGCCTGCTACAAGCGCCTGGCGGTTCACTTGGCCGTATGTAACCACCCCACCCGGGAGGCCAGGGTAAACACATGATTCTCAAAGAAGGACCAAGTCATCGGTGTAATCACTCATTAAAACCTCATCCAGTTTATATTCCAGGGGATTCTGCTAAAATTAATTGTTGACGAGGATGAAGGGATTAGTCGCCCATTAATGGCCATTCCATATGAAGCAGAATTACGAATTATCTGTGGTGATGTACATGAATGCACAAGGTAATCGGTTATCATGATGTGAAATGGAACTATCGTTGTCACGGGGGATTACGCAGCTATGACACGAAGCAGAAGACAGCAGATGGTCACTCTTAAGAACTCAATATTTGACGCGATCTGATTGGCTTCTAATGACGATTAATATTCTCAACAGATTGTATCTCCCGAAAAGTAAAGAATGTTGGATCCTGCCTACCAGTATTAGTTTGGCGAATAATTACACACTCAAATGGTTTAAGAAAAAAGACCCCCTCGCGACAAACTTTTCGACAGAAGATGAAATCCTCTGCAACTACCTGGGCCATGACACAAACATTCGGCGGTATATCAACTAAAGCTGCCCATACACGATCAATATTATTGCACAATATGAGGGTCACAATGGGCAATATTATTGTCAATCTTTCTTCTAATTATAATGCTAGAAGCACACGACCACCCATTTGGGCCCCATATTGTGCAATAATATTGCGCCGTGTATGGGCAGCTTTAGCCGCCCATAGACGTTCAATATTATTGCACAATATGAGGACCAAAATGGGCTATACTATTGCCAATCTTTCTTCCACCCATCATGCCAGAAGCACATGCCCCTATTTTAGGCCCCATAATGTGCAATAATATTGATCGTGTATGGTCCGCGTTATCAAAGGATTTTGTGGAAGAATGAAGAGTTTCTATGTGAAGCTTTCGGTTGTATTTTGAGTTGTATTGTTTATATTCATCTCCAGAGTGGGTCCAGGGCAGATGAAGTTATTGCCACCAAACCACACTTTCTTCATCGCAAAATGGAACATCAACAATAGGTGGCACTTTACTATGCTTACTGAGCTGAACCAATGACAGGCTGCTTCTATTGGAATATAGACAAAGAAAAACGTAAAACACTTTTTGATTGGTTTAAACAGCGGATACGTCTAGTGCCATCAAACATGTCAAACCATAACATGAAGTTTTAAAAAAATCTGAGCGTAGCAATGATCGTGCGACTAGAGACTTCAGCAGGTGTGTACAAACACTGTGGGGAATGCTGGGCCCATATTCATAAAACCTTGCTAGCCTATTTGGCTGCTAGTTGTGTCCATTGGCCTGTACAAACTAGGCACTTTAGCAGGCAACTAAGCCTAGCAGGGTTTTATGAATATGGGTCCAGGTTTTTCCAGGATCCACACAGTCCTAAAACATACTTTATTTATAGGCATTTTCTAACTATAGTGTGTTGAATATCCCTCTACTCACACGCCACGAAGAGACATCAAGAAGACCAATGTGACCTCGGCGCCATGGGGTAAATCGATCAAATAAAGACGTAGAACTTGACAAAACAGACTTGATATCGAAGAGCACCTGCTTCACAGTCAAGTATGACGTCACACATACGGGCATCACAATATGTAAATGAGAGAAGTTGCCCGGATCACGCGAGTGGGCGGTTCTCTCATTGTATTACCAACAAAAGATATGTTGCAAGAGGAGAGCTATGCGGCGATGATTAGGACTAATAAGGGACCAACATGTGTTTGTTTTGAATCAGGAAATGTGGTCAATGATTATCAAATATTATTGTTAGGAATCAGAAGAGCACTGGCTGAAAAGCGACCCGATTTGTAGTGGATGTACTCGTTGTATCAGATTATGTCATCTTTATTATGGTCTTCGAGTAAACTTTGAGGGGTAAACTCGTCGCGGCACGAGGGAGATGTTGCAAGTGGATATTACGAGAGAGATATATTGAGATGACGTAGACTCGTGGCATGTATCAGCCGCCGAATGAAAGATGATGATTTGAATTGACTCCATGCCAAAGTGTGATTGGCTAACCTGCTTTACCTTTTAAAAATCAGTGTAATAACGGTTCAAATTTCTCATTCTTTTTATTGATTATGAACAGCAGACTGGCACGTACAGCGCCCAACAACGCGACCAACAACTTCTCACCAAATCCTTCTCATTATCACAATCTCATTTCAATCATTGTAAATCGAAATGTCCATTACCAATTCCGATTTAATCCAAAAATGGCAATCATCAAAATTACCATTTCATTAGAAGCTACAATGGGGCCGGGCGTCGAAGATCTCGTTCATAAAGTATGGACATCATCGGTCATGGTTATTAGTTCATAATAACTCTTAAACTATGATGTTCACCTCACAGCTTTATCATGATTTTCCACACAGAGACCAGGGACAAAGCCGAAACCACCGCTGGAGGGTTGGCCTCGCTGTGCCCCAAGGCCGACAACCCGCTGGGTTCAAGGTCACATGAATGTGACACACGGCACACAGCGGGGACTCACGATGCCGTTGTCAACTGTGTGCTGGCAGGGGGAGGACTCGACAGGGGTCTCATCTGACTTGGGTGCCTCGGATGGAATTGTCAGTCCAGGTCGTCGGATCTACTGCAAACACTGTGTGTCGGCCTACACTGTAGAGTATAGGCCCATCTCATTATACGGTGGCCTCTGTATCAACTCGTCTCTAGTGTAGCTAGCTGTTGGTTCTCAACGGGAATAAAAAGCTCAACTGGACTGAATTATGCTGAATTCTTGGCGAACATCAGTCGCTTCTTTCTTCAGTCAACAGCTTTTTTAAATACCAGCATATTATTTACTCTTGTCACCTCCAGCATCAATGGCACGACATGACATGCTCCAGGGGGCTCCACTTACGCAGGTAGCAAACCCTTCCACACCTAGCCATCGACAGGGTGCAACCAGCATTGTAGTCTTATTCCTAATCAGGACGCGTGCCAGAGTGGGGTAAACTCCCCGGGAAATGTATCGTCCGCTTGCCTGTATTATCACCCTTTACCAGCATTCCCTTTGTTTATCCCGACTATGAGTTTATTTCCACTCAGCCCTACCACAGGGTTACAGTGTTTAAATGATACTTTTTATCCACGATGCGACTCTTCTGCCCAATTTGTACCGAAGGTGGCAACACAGCGGGACCTTGATGGACAATGATCCCGCAGATTATGAAGAGATAATGAGAAAAGTGCCCCAAGAAATGTTCCACCTCATAACCTGTTGGTTTCTATCAGTCTTTTTGGTGATCAAGGTATAGCTTCCATCGTGTTACTGGTTAGTAATTTCCTAAATAATTTTCTAGATAACTCAGTGCCATGTGGTGCCAATGGCGTATTCATGTGCATTTAGTAAACATACCAAATCATGAAATACTATAAACCCTGTCATATACATACGTGTATAATAGGTTGGAAAAGCACTCACTCAGAGACTTCCAATGAATCGTGATTGGTTCTCGATGCCTTTCAAGCTTTTTCAGATATTTTCATTTTCGAAATAAATTGGCTTTGTCAGTGAAAGTAGTAGGTGGAAGCATCGGATAAGGCCTGCATGTTGTATTGGCAGAATACGTTACAATCCTCAGAAAAGACATGTGTACAAGGAAATGATAATCTAGATAAGAGAACCACTGAGTTGTGGCAAGTCATCGAACCATCAATATTTCATCCACCGCTTTACGCTCCCGTTTCCACACTTGCCCACGTGGTGAAGATTAGCGGCCTTGCCCGCCTGCGGCAGTCGGGTTCAAGAGAAAACCAGGATTACACGGAATACAGACTCACACCAGCATTATCACATCTTATGATTGCATCTTATTGTGAAAATACAGTCAACACGCCTTTGGAGACGGAGAGATTGTCATCCAAATCGCCCCAAGGAAAAACCCCGCGTCAAGCAAATCATCCGGTGTTTATCCCTTTTGAGTGGCCACTTCTAAAATAAGGATTCCTAAATTGGCTCCAGCGGAACGAGGTGGAGTAATATTTCGGGAGGAAGGGTGATAACTCTGATGGATTTTAATCCTTGGAGTAGCTGCTTGGTGGACACTTGTTACATCGCCTGGGGTCAGAGGGGTTGATTCATTTGGTTTAGGTCGACCATGTTGATGACCAAGCCTGGCCGACACGTGCCTTGGCTGACCGTGCGCTATCGACAGTGGACTTGCAGCGTGGAATTCGTATCATGCATCCTAATTTCCTGATATTTTGATTTTTTCCACTTCTCCTTACATGTATACATCCTTGAAATCAATGTTTTGATTTCGAGACCTCGTACCTTTCCTTCGACAAAATAATCATTGTTGTGACACCGTCTTGGATATACTGTTAAAAATGTCTGTAATATCTGTAAATTTACAGCAGAATTTTCACTGCATGGTTGCTGTAAAATTCATTTTACTGCAAACTGCTGTTTTTTTACTGGAAATTAACAGCAAGATTACAGTTTCTCAGTTTTAAATACAGCATTTTTTGCAGAATTTATACCATTTTGCTGTCAAAATACAGCAAACGGGTTCTGTCAAAGTACAGAAAAGTGCTGTGTTACTCTGCTGCCAACATTTGCTGTAAAAAAATTTAACAGCAAAATTTCTACAGCAAATGTTGGCAGCAGAGTAACACAGCACTTTTCTGTATTTTGACAGAACCCGTTTGCTGTATTTTGACAGCAAAATGGTATAAATTCTGCAAAAAATGCTGTATTTAAAACTGAGATCTTGCTGTTAATTTCCAGTAAAAAAAACGGCAGTTTGCAGTAAAATGAATTTTACAGCAACCATGCAGTGAAAATTCTGCTGCAAATTTACAGATACTGCTGTAAATTTACAAATAAATAAATAATAAACAAGAAGTCAATCTCCAGAATTCACGAATTTTCGACCCCAACCGGGGTCTTTTTCAAGCTGTAAATTTACAGATATTTTTTAACAGTGTACTCACATGCATTATTGGCGTTTGAGCAGGCCATTCCAGTTCCATGAGGCATTCGAATTGGCAGCAACGGAAATATCACGAAGGCTGTCAACATGCATGATGTAAATTCGTTGCCGAAGATTCGTCTGTGCCATTTTATTACATGTACTGTCATTAAAACCATTAGTAATATTCAACACTATCCGTCAAACCACCAGCTAGGCCAGCTGCTTGCGTTTTCTTGATTACCAATTAGTCCCAAACCAGGAGATTTCACCGTTTGACTTTGAATCCCATGAATTCAAATCACGACTTGCGATTAGACTGGGCGTTACGTCACGTTCTACAGAAAACACCGTGGGTGGAAAATGACGACCTCAGAGAAAAAACATCTGCTTTCAGAGCGAAAAAAACTTTAATTAGGCTATACGATGCATGATATAAAGAGCGAAGTTAACTGTTTAACATTTTACGTGATTCATAATTGGAACTGAAAGTCAGTTTTTAAGAAAATTACATTTTTCCTGTAAAGCTCGCACTTACAGCCCTGAGTTAGCAAGTTTACAAGGATGAGGGACCCCAGGAGTTGAGCGTTCGAAGCTTTTTGCTAGCGTGAGCGCGTCAGCCGGTGTGTGGCCCCGGGCGGATACGGGCTAAAAGATACAACCCTAACAGTAATAGGAGCCACGTATAAAGCGAATTGCGGGCGTATTGAATTGAGATAGGATCCCTAACGAACGCAAACAAATAGTCCGTGATGCACGACTCGGGTTGTGGTCGACACAAAGCGAGCTCCTATCTTAAAAGATGATAACAATTAGAGAAAAACAAGAAATGTCGAATTTTATTAAATTCAAATCCGCCTCTCCTCTTTTCTAACGTCTGTGTTTTAAAAGTCCTCATGGGAAAGTGCAAGCTGACTAACTTGTGAAAGTGTCCTCAGATTAAAGTCAAATTGCTCATTCGTGCGTGCACGTATTTTGATGTCGTACAGGATGGGTAAAAAATGACAACAATTGGCCAGAAAAAGAAAAGGACATCCGCACACGCCACGACACATGCAAGGGGCCGTATGCACAAAACATCTTAAGTGTAAAATTTCCCTTATCTTTTGTTTGATATGGCCCCTGGTTCGCCGATTTTAAGGCCAGTTCTTCATATTCAATGACTAGCCTCGCCACGAGACCTAGATAATTATGAAAATTGACCAATGGGTAAGCGACAAGAGCTCGCCTGAGGCATATTCAGGGCCTAGTTGTCGATTTCGTAAGGACTGCCAGTCAGCTGGAATTGGACAGTAACCTGTTCAATGCATATTGTAGGGATGATCATGCCCAGATTTCATGAAGCGATCGTGCATCTGTAAATACAGAGTATTCCTAAGCTTCGAAATTAAATTTGATTTTAATGTCCACATCACAAAGCCACCCAACCTCCAACCCACAGTGACAATCATAGATTTGATCCCTGCTTGAACTCACTTCCATGTTGATGACGTCAGTGGAACGTGTTCGACCCTGCTTGGAGGATGAAATACACCCCGTAATATAATCGTCGTGCTTGATAGTTTTGAACCCATGAAAGTAACAGAAGGGTCTAACCCAGAAAAAGGTTTGTTCAGTATAGCAACCGTTTCAGCTGGCTACTCGAATGACATTGTTCTGAATCCTAACTCTTATCCAACATTGGGGTTTAGAAACGGTATCAGCAGAGATCGGATAATCTTCAAATTTCAGACCCATCAACTTTAGTTTCAGCCCTCCCTGGCAGTATTCCGATTAGAAACAATGATGGCACGACTCGGTGTCTTATTACAACAGGAAATAATACTTTGGGCACAGAGATGATCTTACAACATTTTAGTTAATCTACAAATTAACTAATTTTAAAACTTGTGCAGGAGGCCAAACTCCGCAGAAATCTAATTCTCACTTCTTGAAAACAAAGGACTAACACGTGCGTGGCTGTTACGACTATGAAAAGGAGCGCCTCCATTGGGTGGGCAATGGAGCCAAGAGTCAACCCCTCACACTATTTTGTAACTCTAATATCACGCATTATGTAGCTTACCAACATTGCTAATTCCCAATCATATAGCCCACGGCCAGCTAAACAGAGACAATGCCCAATACTGAGCGCCACGAGGCAGAAAACAGGTTGCCTGAAGCCACTAATGCTAAGATGTGGGTGCGTAGATTGCTTGAAACTCTCATCAGATTTGTGAGTGGTAGAAACGCGTCTCGCGTAAGTTGCTCTGTTCGCGAAGAATGTCAATGAAATAAATACAAATGACGATCGTTGCTAGTTGCCCGAGTAAAGAGACAGTGTTAGTTTGGGTTGAAAATGTCGTCGATCAGCCAAGAATCATAGCCCAGGTTGTTTTGGGACAAATCGAATTATTTGAACATTAGGGAGGTTTCGCAAATCTACGAAAGCCCAGAATGCTCATTCAAAATTCAAAATTCAAAGTTGAATTTTGAATTTTGAATGAGCATTCTGGGCTTTCGTACTAAGGAGATGGTAGGCCTAAGGGGTGATGCAAAAAATAGGCCGGCCTATAACTGCAATTACCGGTGTACTGACTGATGAGAATCCCAAACGCCAGTCCCCGCTATTTATTGTTTGGTGGACACTCAAAAACAGAGAGATGTTGATGTATTTCGTCCAGCTTTTGTTGGGAGGCATTGGTAAACGGCCAGGAGTTTCTTCAGAAATCCCTTTTAACGGGAAACTTTGTCGGCGCCTATGATACTTACCGTTGATTGTAGATGGCATAGGAGTGATGTTTTGACTACATATCGGCAAATTGTTCATTACTGCAAAAATCAATTTTTGACCATATTTGGTCATTATCACGTGACCCCCAACTTCATTTGCATATAACGCCCCAACTAACCGTAGTTTTCTTTGGCACTCCTTCTAAATTTGAACTAGAGTGTCTGTAGAACACGTATGCAAAAAATCGTAAATATGTCCGCCGCGTCCGCATTTTACCCAAAATCTCGATTAAGCGACCGGACTATATGGTACAAACAGGACCAAAGCCATTTATGGCCATGTAGGCCTAATAGAAAATAAAGAGCAAACCATTTCAATGGCAGACCGTTTTGAAACAAACGGTGGACTTCATATTTGGACTTCATGAAGACGGGAGGGACCGGGGAGGCTGATTTCGACCTGCGTAGTTAGTATTATACATGTACAATGTACTTGGTACAGACCGATGTATGAACAAGTTAACTGGCTTTGATCTAGTGGGTTAAATGAACAACCAGTCCAGATCTGTGCTAATGTAATAACACGCCGGCCCCGTGTCCAGCTAGGGTGATGAATTTCTTCAAAATCACGTCGTCTTTTGGTTAATCTAATAAACAACGAATCGTTCAATGCAAATGCAATAAATGCACACTCGTGTCGTCTAGAATGACTAACGTGAGGTCTCATGGTTTAACCCTACACGACCAACAGGAAGGAGGTCTACTCGGACCAGAATATGGTATTGAACAACTCACAAGTACCACAAGGGGACTAAGATGTTTTCGGAATGGTATCATTCTAGGCTGATGAACTTATTGATTTTCAAAATGGCGTTTGGACTGCTTTGATTTTCGCAATGCACACCTCCATCAGAATCCTAAACAGACCATAAAGAACGCGGGAAATCAGAATATACCGGAAGTCACCATTCACAACCGATCTCCCATTCAAATTGTACATTTCCGGCCTTGATTCGCGTAAAATATCGTGTTATTTCTCGCGTAGTTCTCGTTCAAACGAGATTAAAGGAATGGAAGTGATATTCCCGCGGGAGTTGGGACCGTCTTGTCCGGTGACTCACAAAACACTCTATCAGCCAGCGAGAGGGATTTGGTGGAGGATTGAGGTATTATTGAGATAATTCACGTTATATCCGCCATTGACACCTAATAAAACACCACTTACACCTCACTCCTGCTAATCAGGTATATTTTCCTCTTAGATTCGGTGAAAATCTATATTTGACTTTTGGCCAGGATTTTTTCCAAGTTCATCTCTCAACATACAGCACTCGTGTATCTATCAGTGTGACGTCATTCTCAGTGAATTCGGCGTAGATTCTTAAGCCGCCCATACACGGCGCAATATTATTGCACAATATGGGGCCCAAATGGGTGGTCGTGTGCTTTTCACATGTTGGGTAGAAGAAAGATTGGCAATAATATTGCCCATTGTGATCCTCATATTGTGCAATAATATTGATCGTGTATGGGCCGCTTAACTTGTCACAAGTCGTTCTATTTAAGAACAGACCAAGTTTTAAAATACAGATACATGTACCACATGTCACTGACATATCGAATTGACTGAGTAATCCCGTAGCTTCAGCAGAGATGGAATGCAACAATACCAAGCCCGTCTCTTTACACTATCGTTTATATGTAGGCCTACATAAAGGTCTACCTAAATCAATCATGCACCTCATCCAGAAAAACGTGCGCCCTCAGGCTTTTCGACCATTTCGTAGCCATCATAAATGACTTGCTCAAAAAGTGTGCAAGCAAAGAAGACGAGTTGACCGTCAAAATGCCTCATAAACACCCCAAGTTAAATATCAGCTTTCAATTACGCCGTGTCATATCATTGATTAACTCCGACAAGAATTGACTCGTGTCACAGCCCGCGATGCGAGAACGATTTGCCCGGAACGTGTATACTGTCAACAGTCGCACCGTCTGTCGTAGAATTTCGTTGGAAAACTGAAGAAAACACTTCCCATGTTTCAAGATACTTGTCTCATTTAGAGTAACATACCAGAGCAGTTTAACATACTTGTAGATCAGGCGAAACTTTCGGGTTTGGGGCGATTATGAAAGAAAACATTGAAATATCGATATGCCACGCGCTGAATGAGATTATGCTTGTTCAGGGCGCCGCTGATTGGCCACAGCCTATTCAACACACACATTATTATCCGCTGAATGACTTGCCGACCAATCAGAGCATGATGTGCCTGGTTCGTTCGTCGCATTACAAGATGTATGAAAGAGGAGTCACATGCCACGGTTCTGAACAATGGGTTACATGCTGGTGGATTGTCGGATGTGAACTATCTCTAAACAAACTGGCGGTGACTGGGATGCAGACGGCAGATTTTCAATGACCGCAGACGAGGGATGAACATGATCGACGTATGATGTGGAGAACTTCAGGAATTTGAGAGTTTTAGAGAATTCATCTCTCACTCTCAACGGGACACTCACTGACTATTGGATTCTAAGAGTTTGATAGGAAGGGTTATATAATGATAAACAGTTATCGAGATCACCTGTGAATGTGAGTCGATGAGATTTGATGAGAGTAACCATTTCAAGTTCAACGTCTGCAGATCAAGGATTCTGTGTTCGTAGCTGGCAGTGACCAACACAAGTAGCCGGACATATCTATACATTTGATTGGTATTGAACAAACGTCACGGAATTTACATTTGTTTTCTTGTGGATCCGGCAGAGAGACACAAACTTCAGAACAGCAAAGTTATGCACGAGGACCGACGGATCACAACTGATATATTTTTTGGATCCGTCACACTTCACCTACGGAACGAGAACTCTTGAGAACAGATTTTCAAGTTATTTGATGATTCGAACCAAAGACACTAAGATTACAACAGAGGAAGGGAGACACCAAACATTCAAAACACTCCACAAAAGTCATTTGGACGCTTGATGCACTTTGATTTCACAAAACTCTTCGAAAACAACCAGGAGACTTGGTGAAGAAGCCGAGGCAGTGACTGTGATAAACCCGACCGGCAGAGATAACCCACGGATTGACAATATGCGAGAGATAAAATAGGTGAGAATATTTATGGTATTTATCTTTTCGCTGCAGGTACAGAGTCGACTTTTTTCAAATTTTCTATTTTCTACGAAGATGTTGACTAGATCCATGTATTTCTAGCCAAAGATTTAACTAATCATGATTTCATCCTAAATTAGGCTACTCCGCGTAACCCACACTGAAATTTCATTAAATAAATTTGGCAGTAAAATGTGAAGGTTGTTGCAAGTGTCGACACCTTCAATATTCTCTAAGGTTAAACAGGCAAGAAAATAAAATACAAATACAAACAGAAGAAAAGAGAGAAAACTGAACTGAACGTCCACTCCGACTGTCAAAATATGACATCACAGTTTTTACAGCGCGTTGAAGTCGCTGACAAAATATTTAACTTTCATTATGTTCAAAAGTCTGATCAGCAACAGAAATACAAGCTGGTTTGTTGGGTGGAACGTGTGAGTGTGCCGCATGTACAGAGTGAACATATACTACTCATCCCACACCACTAAATCCTAAATCTCAAAATAGAGAACGAAATAACTCCAAATGGTTCTACCCTTAGTTCCTAAATCAAAATATCTACCGCCTGAAATGGATGGCTGTGAAAGTTTAAACTGGTCTAAACAACAGTTGAGAAGAGATCGAGCAGATCGGGGCACTGTCTCAGAGTCCGAGTGAAAATATCCCAACGATAAAATCTCATCGATATCATGAGAAAATCTTATCAAGACGTTCAATAGACAGTGACACTTGGTATAATCAGACTTGGTGCTATCAATCTATTAGCTCGGAGATTGCATTTAACAGCCTCCGATTCACTGGGGTCTAACATCATCGTGGACAACAATCGCTAACATTGGCCAATTTGTTTCCTAATTGAGTGGATGGAAACTTGAAATTACTTTTTATGTCCGATAGCGGACGTGTCACAATGCCTCTGTCTGTCATGTTCTATTTTAAAGTGCGTTACTTACATTTTGGGTGGATGAGCAGGATGAAGGAGGAACAGTCATGACAAACCACACGTCGAGTAGACTTGGGTGTTTGTGGTATAATAATCTACTTGGGACATCGCAATGAGTCTGAGGACTCAGACCTGTCAGAGTGAACGAAACCAAACGATTGATACTTATGCCCATCCACCCCCTCCCCTTCCCCCATGCACTGGACCTTTGTATGCAAGAGTAAGTCAAATTCTTCAGTTGTCACCAGCGAGGATTAGATTGTTAGTCCTTTCCCACTGATCCATGATTCAGCAGGAATTTTGCCTTTCTCTATCGACTAGAGAAGGTGCATACGCCAGTCCTCTTAATTCCCCTAAAAACTGATGGACAATTGATGGCCAATTGACAAGCATTCGTCTTCTATTACGTACAGTGACGATTTTGTCGAATGTGAAAGCCTGAACGTTTGAGAAGCCATGCCTTCTCTCCAACCAAAGGGTGACTGTGAAAGCCTGAACGTTTGAGAAGCCATGCTTTCTCTCCAACCAAAGGGTGACTGTAAAAGCCTGAACGTTTGAGAAGCCATGCTTTCTCTCCAAGCAAAGGGTGAATGTAAAAGCCTGAACGTTTGAGAAGCCATGCTATCTCTCCAACCAAAGGGTGAATGTAAAAGCCTGAACGTTTGAGAAGCCATGTTTTCTCTCCAACCAAATGGTGACTGTAAAAGCCTGAACGTTTGAGAAGCCATGCTTTGTCTCCAACCAAAGGGTGAATGTGTAACATTCTGGAGAAACGACTCTTCTCCCCTCATCTCGACACAGGAAACAAGAATCAATTGCTTTAGTAGACAGCGATGAAATCAATTGTCCCAATGCTGTAGATCTAATCTCACTCTAGTCACATCACTCGTTTAGTTACATCTACATTGGCCGTTCTATGGCGTTAATCTAATTGGTGTTGTTATTGACATTGTCAATCAACGTAAGAGCTATTAGATTTCTGGGCAATTGACACTGGTGTAAAGGCATGAAATCTATAGTTGTCGCCATAACGCGGGCCGGACGTCATTAACGAAGTATATTTCTGAATCACTTCAAATGGACGTATTTCAGAATATGCGTCACGCTTTTGATTAATACATCGCCTCAAAACGCCTCCACCATGGCATTAGGTAACTCTACAATTTATGGTTGGGTTAGATCCTGCAGTTTTTGGCAAAGAAGGAACTTATAGCCTGTGTTGAAAATGCCAAACTGGAAGCACCAATCTGACGGAGCATTCGATAAAACTTTTTGTCCAATCAAAATGCTAAGTTACTCCGTGTGCATATTAATTAGCCCCTCCTAATTGAGGGATTTGGAATGTAAGTGTGCTGGTCTTGCGGGTGATCTACCCTCATCTTCCGCTCTCCTCCGGGCAATCAATTAGTACCAAAAAGCTTCCTTCCGTCAAGCATCACTACTTCCGTTTGTCCTTCATCTTGTTTTGTCTATGTGCACGAGACTTGCACGAGAAGTGGTGTTGCGACGGATGCGTTTCCGTCACAAAATGTGGTTCGGCCACGTGCGAGATGGTCACTTGGACAACACCAATTCGACGCAATTCCCCCTCGATGTTTTTTATTGGTAGATTTGGAACTTGAATGGAACTGACGCAGACGTAATGAAGGCAGTGATATAATTAACAACAAGAATATAGAAATGTAATAATGCAACAAACTAGACTAAGGGTCACGTTTTGATTATATTTTCCTGCTGCATATCGTGGTGGTCTTACAGAATCAGAGGCTGCGGTAGTTGAAGCACTGTGTGGAGCCTGCCACGGGATGTCTGCGGGTTTCTCCGCCCAAACTATCACCCTCGGCGCGTGCTCACCATAAAAATATCGCCACCGAATACCCCGAGGGTTCTCAATGATACCTGCATATTCAGGCTGTTGCATCCTCACAAAACGTCATAATTAACTTTGATTATAAAAGACAGGTTCAATCCTTTGCTGTAATTCTTCTTGCCCTCAGGTTATGTCGATGTGAACTTTGAAATCTGTTGTTCAAATAATTCTATCAAAGGTTTTCTATTCGTGAATCTGTCGGCGTATTTTGGAGTGCGGTTTAAATTTTTTTTTCGGAGGTTTCGTGAGAATGATCCTGTTTTCTACTTTGAAACTGGAGTATCCAGACCCCCGTGACTTTTCCAGGGAACCTATCTTCGTTCTAAATCTAACGTGCCCAGATTATGGAGCTATGTCTTCAAGTTTCCAACAGGCCAGCATCTTTCTTCACGACGAGATGCTGTTCACGCTGCCTTTAGCAGGTTCGCTGTGGCCGACACGTGCATCGTCACCGTATGTAGGAAATGTACTGACAGCGCCACATAAAAGGCGTACAACTCCCTGCGAAGCTAAATGAAAAGGCTCCAGGAAGACAAATCTAATTTATACTGATTCCCTCGGGAGGTCCTTATTATGGGACGGCATGGAACAATTACCAATAATTCGTGCAAACTGTAGTTTTGTCATTTTCGCTTGGGAACCGTTTGCAAACATAGCCGCGTCCTTCATAGTGAATGTCAACATGAACTGTGAGATGCTGTCCATGTCAGTCATATTCAGTCACCGTGGAATGATAGACAATATCCGAGAGGGGAGGGGAGACTATGGTCGTCTCAGGGTCATCTGACGAGACTGAGTAAGGTTGTTTGAGAAGTGTACCTAATCAAATGAATAACGGACAATTTGACGTGAACAAGTGAAGTTTTCACATCACAGTTCAACACACACTTCATCGCTTCCACTTTAACAGTGTTTAATGTTCTGGCAGGCCCGGATCCGGGGGCGCGTACGCCCCGTATTTTTGGCAGAGAAATGTTTTTTTAGCAAAAAAAATTTGACCAGAGAAAAATTCGAGTATTTTGCTCTCAGATGCCAGGAAAATGCATCAAAAGCACTTATAAACTGTCAAATGTTTCTGGGGGAGGACCCCCCGTTTGGGGTTCTCACTTTCGGTGTTCGCCGCCTCCGTCGACCTACGTCCCCCTGTCCGTCAAACCTGGATCCTGCCCTGCCTGGTGAAAGCATATTTTGGCCATATTTCAACTCTGAAGAATTCCGATCAAATTCCCTGAAGCCATGGAGGTACTGGAGGTACTTCCACGGCTTTCCGAATATTGACCAACACAAGACCAGTAGCCTACTCATACTCATAGCTTTGTTTTAAAAGTTATGCAGTGTTCTGCAGTTACATCCTGCATAAGGACATTGCCTTAAAGTGTTAATTCTCTAAGCCGACGTGATGGACCAGTCACTTATTCACCAAACTAATGATGTCCACTGGGACCCAGTCTTGAGCCGCTAAACCCTAATTTTCTTTAATCATAATTACATTTTAATGCGATCCCCGCTGTCGGACCGCTGAAAATCGAGCCCGGTGCTCTGGGACTGTCTCGATGTATCCCCCTCATCCGCTCAGTAGGTAAAAACAATGCCTCATCCTGCTGGCATTGTCTTGTATTTCAATAAGCAGCGGTGGACATATGTTGGGCAGGATGGGAGGGACTCGGACCGACTTCCTGCCAGATACCGTATTGTCAATGGTTTCGGTTTACATTTGATGGTTAGTCAGGCAGGAATGTTGGTCTCTGTTTGTTACGGAACAATCATCCGTGTTTGATGGGAAACAAAGCAAAATCGACCATTTGATTTAAACAATGAAACATCTACGATGGATTGGTTTTTGTCAGGTCTTTGGTCTGAAAATCTCTTGCTAATTATCATTGACATCAGGTGGTAAAAAATGTAAGTTTGGTGATGAACACGATATCCGTCACAATGTTCAGGATAGCAGGATAGGCTACATAATGTGTAAAAATACTTAATGGTACACACGGCAACCAAAGAGAACCAAAAGCCACTTGGCTTAACTAACAGTAAATGACTGTCCAAATACTTGATCACAGTAACTCTGATGTCCATTGGACAAACAAGGTTCTTCAGCTTAAGACGGGGGGCTACCTGTGCCGACTTCATTGACGCTCTTTGAAAACAAGCGTCCTAACATATTCATGACAAAAAGTAACTAATTGATTTCAACGAAATGTTTTAGCTACAGCCTTTATGCTCCCGTTCTGCGAAAGAATTGTTGACAAATTACGATGGAATTTTGACAAATTACGATGGAGTTAATTAATTTATAACAAATTGTCAAAATTTGAGTTTTCAAACAATTTTGCAGACTTGGTATGCGACACATCAGTTTCCCACATAGTCTGTAACATACAGGCCTGATGCCTGCAGGTCCTAACGATCCGTTTTTTACGAAAGTATTTTCCATTTAATTGGTATAAACTATTTAATGCCAAAAAGGCTCGATTTACACTTTTTGAAATACTTATTTCATATTCCCGACCAACTATCCAAAAAAGGCGATCGTGTTGCACTAGAATGCAGATATGGCAATAACATCGAAATTTTTCAAATATATGTGTCCAAAAAAGAGAAAACTTGTTTGGAAAATTGGAAAATTTTCATACCGCTCGCCAGTTACTTCTTTGTTATGTAGATTTAGACTGGTACCCGATCCTAACTATTTTACATCGGGCTTTTGCATAGGACCGGGCGTGCCTACCGCCTTCGTGCTTCTGATTGGTCGGTGCTGGCGCAGGTGGTAAGTGTGTGAACTATTATGTTGATAGATTTTCTATTTTTAACATGGAACACCCCCGGCGTGATAGGTGAATTTCCTGGGTCAAAGGTCGGTCACCTTCTATCTGCATTCTGGTACGTCAGCCGTATTGAGAATTGAATAAATTTACATAATTTACATAAGATTTTCAAGTGACATCACTGTCAGAATTCCTCCACAAATGGCGGCCAAGACTGGTCCTACCATTCAAAAGCGACACCATCGGTAGAACCAGGTACTAGTCTAATGTAGATTTGCACTATTCCCGCTCGTTGAGTAAACTCTGTTCGGCCATTTGTGACCAAAGCACCAGCGACAGAGCTGAACAATACCCGCAGTGGACACAAAAGATTTAGGGTTGGCACGTACTCTGAAGATTGGTATTCGAAAACAGTATATCAGGGTGATCGGATTTAATCTAAATGTGAATGACTCGTCGTTTGACCAGCGCACAAAGGAAAGTTCCGTCGATTGCCACTAGGGAATGAGCTCAGCTATGGGTAGCCCCCCGCCTTAAGATGTTGTCGCCTGGTATTTCCACATTCTTTTCATCAAGAAAGTGATCGTTATTTCAGTTGTGTTTTTAACTTGAGGTCCCTGAAGCTGACATGAAATAAGATTAAATGAGTGATCAGGACATAGACTGGGATTCACTAATCAAATCTGTGGTCGCCATCTTAATTAAATAAGTCATAATCAACTAGAAAAAGTGATATTTAACTCAAAATGAACGTTGCGTTTAATTATTGTAACCACCTGATTATAACGTGCATCGTGTGAACATGTGTGACTTACTTGATTACTTTAACACAAATTGACTATGATTATGATGGACGGAAGTTTAATTATTTTGGGGCCCCCTTAAACGAGAACATTCTGAAAATTGTGAATTTTCATTCAATTTGACTTACATAAAGTGTTGTAAATGTGAAATGAATCCCTCCCGTATCACTAATCTTATAAACAGGACACCCTCGTCCCCAGGGCTGGAAGGTGGAATTATCTCGACCGTTTTATCTCGTTAGGAAAACCACCAGGGGGAGTGGGTGAACCGGGGGATTTAGAGATAGATCCAGATGTTTCAAACCGATTAATGTTGAACAATGTTGCTAATCCTGAGAGTCAAAACTTTGACCATTTTCAAGCTGTTTGAGAATATTCATTTGAAGAAGTTTATTCGAGATATTTGAGAGCGTCTCACATCGTCCTGCTTTGACTGATTGTGGCAGATATCGGAGTCAATAAACTTGAGTTTCCCTTTTTGCCAGTTTGAGAATTGTTAGGCTATTTCACGGACTTCAACTCTGCAAGAACTAAACAAGCGAACTACTTCTGTCCCACTAATAGTTTGCGAGATATTCATGATGGCGTGATCTGGGGTGTTACTTCTTGGATCCCCATTCAACCAGCCATAAGATTTGCAAAGAAAAGTGTCCGTGGGTAGATAGGCAATAAATTAGTACGTTTATCATTAGTGACGGAGAAATCCCAATGTTCTAGCTGGAGCTAGTCGCAATTATCTTAGCGCCAATTGCCACATGGGTCATCTTCGTCCAGTAATAAGGTAATAGAGCTAGCCAAGCCGTCGATTAACTCTCAGGATAATGCTAAATGACCAACTGTCATGAGTGACTTGGGTATGTTGGTGACTGGCTTTTCCTTGGCTGGATGTAAGTTTTTCTTTCACCTGGTGTTCGGTGATGTTCTAGCAATGAGAGAGGAAAATGTTGTAATAACCCTCGGATCGGGCTGTTTCCACCCCAGCAGCTTCTGCCTTGGTTTGCGGCGAGCAGTTGAGTTTCTCAGGAAACCTATCCTCGGAAAAGTGTGCGACTAGCTCAGAGAATAATTGTGATCCCTTGATCACTCCCGAGTCAAACCTTCTCACCTTTCCTTCGAGGTATCACAAAGATAATGATTGGATAAACCCTGAGGCCATGGCACTAATTAGCTGGCGATGACACCTGTGCCTGCTTTGAGTGCACTTCTGACCAATCAAAGACGGTGTTACAAAGTGTCGTCGGCTGAGGTAGGGTTTGACTTTCTCAGCCACAAATCAAGGTAGCCTATTGTTGGTGTTGAAAGCATTGATGCCGTCTGAAGCAATATCACACATACCTATGTTCACAGCGATAAGTGCTTTTTAAAACCGTATCAAAGTTGACCGATATTCGAAACCGTTGCCTCGTTCGTGATGCACGCTGAGGTTTTCACTGTGCCACAATGAAACCATGGAAAGCCACACCAGCATCCCTACTTTTACAGCCCATATTTCATAAATGTATTCAATCGAGCGCTGCAATCCATAAAAATATTTCATTGGAATCTTATCAATGATAATCTACTCAACTCTAACACATCCGCCAAGGATGAGACCCCCGTCTCCTCTTCAATACATGTACTTAACTCCTATCTCTCGACCTGTTCATCCAACTCTCCGCTTAACGCAACAAAACCACTCCCCATCTTCACCAAATGAGCCCATTAAACGCAAAATGACTTTCTCAGCGGAACTCATCTGATCTCGGCGCGGCTCAGGTGTTCATACCATGTTTTATTTCGCTGCCTCTTACCGTGAGCCACGAACCAGCGGCGCAGGCAAAACCTCCTGATCTTCAGGGGTGTTTATGAGGGAAAATCCACACTCACTTATAGGATGTGTTGTGTGCAGTCTCCCCGACAATCGGCCTAATTAAATGATCCTCGCTGAAGCCAGCTGAGGCTCGCTTTCTGATCGATTCCAGGCGGTGACGATGATTGACGTACGAACATTTCATAATCATTTCTGTCTCATGCTTCGTCATTCAATTTTAACGGAATGATAATAACTTCCACAAGGATCCCAGGGTGCCGCAACAAAAACTCTAGTTACAAGCCATGGTGCAGTAAGATTCGATATGAAGTNTAATTATTTTGGGGCCCCCTTAAACGAGAACATTCTGAAAATTGTGAATTTTCATTCAATTTAACTTACATAAAGTGTTGTAAATGTGAAATGAATCCCTCCCGTATCACTAATCTTATAAACAGGACACCCTCGTCCCCAGGGCTGGAAGGTGGAATTATCTCGACCGTTTTATCTCGTTAAGAAAACCACCAGGGGGAGTGGGTGAACCGGGGGATTTAGAAATAGATCCAGATGTTTCAAACCGATTAATGTTGAACAATGTTGCTAATCCTGAGTGTCAAAACGTTGACCAATTTCAAGCTGTTTGAGAATATTCATTTGAAGAAGTTTATTCGAGATATTTGAGAGCGTCTCACATCGTCCTGCTTTGACTGATTGTGGCAGATATCGGAGTCAATAAACTTAAGTTTCCCTTTGTGCCAGTTTGAGAATTGTTAGGCTATTTCACGGACTTCAACTCTGCAGGAACTAAACGAGCGAACTACTTCTGTCCCACTAATAGTTTGCGAGATGGCGTGATCTGGGGTGTTACTTCTTGGATCCCCATTCAACCAGCCATAAGATTGTGCAAAGAAAAGTGTCCGTGGGTAGATAGGCAATAAATTAGTATGTTTATCATTAGTGACGGAGAAATCCCAATGTTCTAGCTGGAGCTAGTCGCAATTATCTTAGCGCCAATTGCCACATGGGTCATCTTCGTCCAGTAATAAGGTAATAGAGCTAGCCAAGCCGTCGATTAACTCTCTGGATAATGCTAAATGACCAACTGTCATGAGTGACTTGGGTATGTTGGTGACTGGCTTTTCCTTGGCTGGATGTAAGTTTTTCTTTCACCTGGTGTTCGGTGATGTTCTAGCAATGAGAGAGGAAAATGTTGTAATAACCATCGGGCCGTTTCCACCCCAGCAGCTTCTGCCTTGGTTTGCGGCGAGCAGTTGAGTTTCTCAGGAAACCTATCCTCGGAGAAGTTTGCGACTAGCTCAGAGAATAATTGTGATCCCTTGATCACTCCCGAGTCAAACCTTCTCACCTTTCCTTCGAGGTATCACAAAGATAATGATTGGATAAACCCTGAGGCCATGGCGCTAATTAGCTGGAGAAGACACCTGTGCCTGCTTTGAGTGCACTTCTGACCAATCAAAGACGGTGTTACAAAGGGTAGTCGGCTGAGGTATAGGGTTTGACTTTCTCAGCCACAAATCAAGGTATTGTTGGTGTTGAAAGCATTGATGCCCTCTGAAGCAATATCACACATACCTATGTTCACAGCGATAAGTGCTTTTTAAAACCGCATCAAAGTTGACCGATATTCGAAACCGTTGCCTCGTTCGTGATGCACGCTGAGGTTTTCACTGTGCCACAATGAAACCATGGAAAGCCACACCAGCATCCCTACTTTTACAGCCCATATTTCATAAATGTATTCAATCGAGCGCTGCAATCCATAAAAATATTTCATTGGAATCTTATCAATGATAATCTACTCAACTCTAACACATCCGCCAAGGATGAGACCCCCGTCTCCTCTTCAATACATGTACTTAACTCCTATCTCTCGACCTGTTCATCCAACTCTCCGCTTAACGCAACAAAACCACTCCCCATCTTCACCAAATGAGCCCATTAAACGCAAAATGACTTTCTCAGCGGAACTCATCTGATCTCGGCGCGGCTCAGGTGTTCATACCATGTTTTATTTCGCTGCCTCTTACCGTGAGCCACGAACCAGCGGCGCAGGCAAAACCTCCTGATCTTCAGGGGTGTTTATGAGGGAAAATCCACACTCACTTATAGGATGTGTTGTGTGCAGTCTCCCCGACAATCGGCCTAATTAAATGATCCTCGCTGAAGCCAGCTGAGGCTCGCTTTCTGATCGATTCCAGGCGGTGACGATGATTGACGTACGAACATTTCATAATCATTTCTGTCTCATGCTTCGTCATTCAATTTTAACGGAATGATAATAACTTCCACAAGGATCCCAGGGTGCCGCAACAAAAACTCTAGTTACAAGCCATGGTGCAGTAAGATTCGATATGAAGTTACGTCAACAAAAACTCTAGTTACAAGCCATGGTGCAGTAAGATTCGATATGAAGTGACGTCTCTTATCCGATGATGAAATATAATGAGACCACCAAGGGCACAAACAAAGTTTTCAATAGGGCAAAATTGTATCGACGTCCATGATTGGCTGAAAGACACAACATGGCGGAATGTTCTTCCTTGTTGTTCAGTTCTTGTGGCAGATCAGTTTGTATGGTTATTTTGAATTGCTCTTATTTTCAAACAGTAACCCATATGCACGTAGTAACTTATTTTTTCTTGTGTTTTCAGGCGAGTGAGTGAAGAATTCCTAAAGTAGAAGAATTTCTATTTTGACGAAGGTTGCTAAAACAACGTTTCAAATCTGGTACCAAAGTTTACAATTTCTTGCCGGCGCGCGAATTTTTTGAGTGATGCACACAGAGTGTGTTACTAGCTTCAACGTTAGAGGGAGTTTAGAAAATATGACGAACTTGGCGGCGGACGATAAGGATGACGTAATGTCAAGAGACTCCGCAAGAGGGCGTCGAGGAAACCAAGAAAACCAGAGCTTGTCGCGGGAGGAACGAAGGCGACGTCGACGGGCAACTCAGAAATACAGAATGGCTCACGCCACGCGGGAAAGGATTAGGGTGGAAGCATTCAATGTGGCTTTTGCCGAACTGAGAAAACTTTTACCAACCTTACCACCGGATAAAAAGTTGTCAAAAATTGAAATTCTTAGACTTGCCATTTGCTATATTTCCTACTTGAATCATGTGCTGGATCTTAGTTAGCGTCATAGGATGACAGCACCGAGGCATCATGGACATGGCTTACATGACTGAGGTACATTTTGTTCTTGATTAGGCCAAGGGACAAGACCGAGGCATCATTGAGGCAGACAGTGTTCTTGGTTACGCCAAGGGACAAGACCGAGGCATCATTGAGGCAGACTGTTCTTGGTTAGGCCAAGCGAAATACTGAAGCATCATTGAGGCAGATTATGCTCTTAGTCACCAAGTGATAAGACTGAGGTACGGTATCAGTGAGGCAGGGTTTTTTCTTGGTTACGCCAAGCAACATAAAGACCGAGGTATCATTGAGGCAAATTGTGTTCTTGGTTAGGCCAAGTGACAAGGCTGAGGTATCATTGAGGCAGATTGTGTTTTGGGTTGTGTCATGAACCATTATTGAGGCAGACTTTGGCCATGGAGTCGCTACCGCTTAGCCGTTTAAAAACAACGTAGAGGATAACTGCAAGCCTGGTGTAAATAGTGAGTATTTATTGTGAAAGCCTTGAGAATATTTTATAACATATTATTGTAATGATTAAAATAAAAAGTGTGGAGATTGTATTATTGTTATGCCACACAACTATCCTATTCTTCTGCATATCCTGACGAAATACATTCCGTCACTACGAAGTAATGTAACAGTATGCGTGGGGATATGTGACTCAGGATTAACAGAACTTCAACAATCTTCAAACCGAATCTCCGCGTCTTGGATGCTCTTTTCTGCTACACCTTTTACGGTCCATGTAATATGATTCAGTCCTAGGTCCACCAAGTGGTGCTCTACATGTAAATAAATGACTGGAATAAACAGAGGCTTCCTTTATTTTCGGTGGTTGTTTTGCTGACAAGCACCTGAGTTCACTGAAGCTATGTACAGACCAAATCTACATCTACATAATGGGTCATAAGGATAAAGACTAGCAAATGCTTTTACTCCAGATTTGTACAGCATTCCCTAGCACTTGTATTGCAAAATTCAAGTAAAAGCATTTACTAGTCTTTATTCATATGACTCGATATATAGAACCATAAAGATGTCTTTATGATAGAACTCAATTCCGCCAGCGTTGTCAGAGGTGGAAGGATTGCTTGTCCCATGACTACACGTCCTAGTTACAATCGGCTGCTAAAAAGTGTAAGTGGTCATAGTTTCTATAGACATTATATCCTAATCCCCGTTCCCGCGTTGAACATTGGAACCGGACTTATGTATTCTAGGGAGACACAGATTCCTGTCACACCTGCCTTTCATCCAACCAGCCGCTTCGCCGCAGAGCCATCTACACTGAGTAATCATCCTGTTTTTCATCGCTATTTTGATTCCTCTGTGGCTGGGTAGTATAACGTGACTTCCCTCTTGCCTTAGCGGGATTCACATGATCATAATTCTCACCACCTCTTTTCTTGGGCATGAAACGTTCGGGCTTCGTCAACAGAGGGTGTTCAAGCTCTTGATACGCGCCCTCTGGTAAAGCTTTCTCCTCCTCACCTTTTTTAGAACTACCCTTTAATTTTGAACTATCCTTGGATACCGAATCATTCTTTCGTTTCTCACCCCGACCAAATTTTCTACCCAGCCACCCTAGAATTCCTTTCTTCCTTGTCATGTTCTTCTCAGGGCTATCATCCTGTTCAATGATAACCGAATAGTCACCATCACCGTCAGACTCACTGACTGCAAAACTTGGGCTTTGTTTGGCCTTACGATGGCCATTTCCACTTGTAGTACTACTGCTCCTCTCTTTAGGACCCTGATCAGAATCACGCCTGTACTTAGTAATACTCTCATACATATCATCTTGGACTGGGGCCTCCATCTGGGATGGGGCCTTCTCATCACCTCCTCCGTCTTTCCCACTCTGCTTCCCGTCGTCTGGTTTCTTAGTCACTGTTTCATAAAACGGTTCTTCAGCAATCTTTTCTTCACCTGCAGTTGGTTCGGAGTGTCTCCTTCTGAAATAAGACATGTTAGGTTAAACGTCTGACGGGACTGGTGTGGTAGAATCTGGTGCCCCTCCTCCCGATACTCGCTTTATTGATGTCCCCAAACAGCGGGTATCAGATGACGGGGATACTCGATTCCATCACACAGGTCGTGCCGGTCAAGAATCGTCTTGTATCCGATCAAGAGACACAAGCTCGGTGAGCGATGGCAGAATGCTTTTGATTGAACAATGTGTGACAAATGAAGCCCCTGCTGATAAACAGACCGCAGTGATGACATATGGGGCATTAGTGATTTTCCGACACCAAAACAATACGAACCCTCTTTTTATGATGAAGACAACAGCAACGACGACAGCAACAACAAAAACAAAAAGGCCGACGGCACTTAATCCGATGATGAGTCCCAACGGAGGAGAATCACCTGGAAATACATGTGTCAGACATCTAAGACATTAGGTAGTTTTAGCAAGCTTACGTTTTACATTTTACGATTACGATTTAACGACGTCATGACGTCATTACAGAGTGACGTGACGCCTTGTGACGCGATGGTGCGTCATCTGACGTAAAATGCTTTCCGTGTATGATAAAATGTTGTCGATGTATCCCATGTTTGTCCGGCTCTCAAAGACACATTGGTCCACCATTTTATTTGTAATCTTCACTACAACTTGGACATTTACCCATTATTAGGTGTGTCAAATTGAAAGCGATTTATTTGATTACAAACGTGAAAGATTTGACGTTGATTAAATCGTAAGTTTCTTACGTGTAGCAAGCGACTTGCGCGTAAAAAACTCCCGCATAGCCGACGTCATGACGTTTTCAAATTGTAATCGTAAATGTAAAACGTAAGCTTGCTAAAACTACCTATTGTACAACTCTCTCTCTAGTGACCGGTGCTGGAGAGGCACAGTTCTCTGCTGACCTGTGCAGTTTGGGTAGGCCTACATCTCTCGTTTGACCTGCGCTGGGTAGGAACAGCAGCCTTTTGTAGCGGCAGTCGAACCTGATAAAGGTAACTATCTCTCTGCGTGTCTGAAGGACACGTTCGGCATTTTTGTTCCAAGTTGCACTTGTACACTGACAATATCCGATTCCCCCATTTATGACAGACCCTAGCCTACGTTTGCCAACAGCAACAAAGACAAAATGCCAGCCGACAATTGTGTCTACAAGCCTACCTTCTTCCACGTCTTCTACGCGGCTAATTGTTGTGGTATTCACTGAGAAAACTGACGGCGGCTCTGGGACTCTCCCGTTGTTACAGACCATGAGGATTGGCTCCTTTGCTGCAGAGAAAAAATGGCTGTTTTAACGATGTGGTTTTCGCAGGTACATGTATCGTTTGCAAGGGATTTCGTGGTACATAAGGCTGCGGTAAACATCAGTTCAAAAACAAGGCGAAAACTAGGAAGCTATCAAACCTGTGAATAGGCGGACACAAAGAATAACTTCGAAGCAAGACGTGCGTCCATCGCCTGCTTTATCCGACAGGCGGCGCTCTGAGCATAAGATTTGAGATGTTAAAAACGTGACGAAGGAATGACGTCACCTCATGGCTTCCCTTACGCTGTGCAACAGAGCAAAAACGGGGTCTGAAGCTCGATGTGCCGCCACGCGGAATAGTTTTGAGGGTTACTCCATCTACATCAAATGTTTGTTATCCCTCTTGGGCGTTCTCCTACATTCATCTGGTAAGACGCGCGGTAACATAGACAAGTTGATGACTTTACCAGGGAAGACGTGGTGTAGCGTATTACCTTTATAATACAATTGTAGTTCATTATTTCCAGTTTGAGTGCTGTAGACCACTTGGAAGGTGTCGACTACGACGTGTCTGTACGGCTTACGAGTATACCTAGTTGATTGGTCAATATGGAACATGACGTCATCGCTCCATTTTAATGTCAAGTTGGTATCACTGCCTTTGAAAATGCGACGAAAAACTCTGACGTCAACCTTGGTCCCAGGTGGTACTGAGGCTTCACAACTACATTTGGCTGGACCAGGTTGAGCTCCCTGATGGCGGAGATTCAAGTAGGATTTTCTACCGTCAATTATGACGTCAGAACACATGTCGTGGCTTTCACCTGGAAAAATAGTGAAAGTGATATGATACAGACGACACACCACGATGCAGAGGCCCAAAATTACACAACGAAGAATATACGGATTCTGATCTAACTCCATGATTTTCAATATAATTCTCCTGCTGTGGCACTTAATCCATTTTTCACACAGAGGTGTAAAAGGCCACGGTGTTTTTCAGTGTTTCCCCACATTGCATGGCGTACACTCTGAAGGGAGACCGACAGATGTCTCTACAAGTCATGATCTCTCTGTACCTGTCTTTTGTATGTAAACACTGAGATATGGAGAACACTAGAAAACGTCACACCAGCATGCGTTGGTTTACTTACCACAGTCGTAATATACCTGCAAATACTTCAGATCTTCCTCAATAAACCCTGTTGAAAATATACATTTTGTCTTTCCTTGACAACTCCGCCTGACTTCATCAAGTGTGATCTTCTGTGCTCCATCACGCATGTCACGGCCAGGATGGCATTCACTAATAACAAACCTCTCCTTAGAGGTAACACCGATAATGATGATGGGCTCGGATCCACAATCCAGTACAAGGCTTTCTCCACAGGTGTCGGTGTGGTTGATGGAGGCGACTAAAAGTCGAAAGGTCACAGTCAAAATTGAGCTTCCATATACAAGTATTTGAAATAGGTCATAATTTTCATACGACAGTATTGTACTTCCAATGTTGTACTTGTGACACTGTGGAATTTCAATGGTATGTGCCTCATGTCCTGTATGTAAGTCGGCCTACCGGCCTACTTGTAAAGCGTGATGTTTTTCACATTGGGTTCTTTGCGTTACGATCATTAATTGCCGGGGAAATGAGAGCAGACAGCAACCATCGAAAAGCAAGTCCAACGAATTAAATCACCTTCATGAGCATGGTTCTTTACACATCTGTTTGAAATCGAATCGAAGCACGTAACGTGTCAGAATGCTATGTAAATATTCTGGGAGAATTGAAAAAGACGAACGAAAAAAAAAACAACAAAAAACGGCCGCGCAGTCAAGGGCATCAAGCTTTGAAGGGCCCCCATACAACTCTTTCACATACCAGGCATGGACCTAATGACTATAGGCTAGGCCTATCGTTGGTTGTTTGCTAGTAGGTAGAATGTATGCGCGCCAACTACAGCATGCCAGACAACAAGGTATCATCATAGGCTCACTCGGGTTGTTTTCCTGACCTGCGTACATTCATTACCAAAGGGGTACGAGGATGATTGACTCCGCCTGACCGAGGTAGAAAATGATAGACCCTGAACAGGGTAAAGATGCATTGGATAAAAATACACGCTGCATGCACTGTGCATTGGGACCTAGAATGCACAGGTTGAGGTCATCCTCAAGCTTTCCTCGGCGGCCTTTCGGAAGTAGGCCTGCTCTGACACCTTCACGCAGGCCAGATGATGACCACCACAATAAGTGAGAAGTCTGCATCAAACTTACCATTTGGGAGGACATGCAGGAGCAGCAAAACTACAGCATGACTCCATCCGATATATTCAGCATCCATTTTCCTTCACCACCATCCAATGTAGATGATCAGATCTGAATTCCATGTACATACTACGAAAAGCGATAGCGAGCCGGATATTGACTTCGAAAGGAAAGGTGGGATTCCCCAGCGAAGTGCCAGGAGATGAAGAAAGACTAGGCTACATGTACCTGTGAATGCCCCTGACTCAGTGGACTTCCCCATTGCAGAGTTGCACACAAAGAACACAATTTTCCTCATTACCGGTACATCAAGTCCTTTTTAATGACACCCATTTGGGCCGGCGATATTGTCCAACCAATTCAAGCCGAACGAACATGGAGGCCTACATCCACTGTAGGCCTATACGTCCCGGGGTATACATGTACGTTTGTAGCACCTAAAAATCACTTCGAGGCTTTCACAGGATTGAGTATTGTAAACGATTGATTTAAATATTCGTACATTTAGTATTACAGACTTACTGTACCTATGTGTGGGAATAACGCATTCCAGGCCTCGTACTTTTGTTTTGATTTTCGAAGGTAAACCACGACGTACGCCCTACATGTACGTAGGCGTATGTCAAGGGGTCGGGTGTGTATCGGCTGATGTGCATACGACAAAAACAAATGAACGGTACTTTGTCATTGGTTGGCGTCTGGCCAATGAGGGCAGCTGGTTAGAGAAAGTTGAACCTGACCTACGAGACCTGGCGAACCTGACGATCTGCCCAGGGAAGATTCCAAAACAAGAAGTTAGGTGGCGGTGCTGCTGTTTTCAGGCAGACAAATCGTGGTCCTCATGCAGAATTCAGGAAGAAGTCAGTGGCTGGCCAATTTGATCAAATTCCAGACAAAGCAGGAGACAGTCGGTTTGCGAAAGGGATGCAGTGACATACAAAGAACACAATTTATCATTCCAATGTTTTTATATTGAGTTATGAGAATTTGTACGTGTCCAATAACAGAGAATAACTTCTTGCATGCACGATGTATAATGGCGGAAAACTATAAATATTTGTTGTTAAAAGTATATGTACGTGCCGCATGCATCTTCAAACACACACGATAAGTATTTAGTCTCATTGCATTGTCTCTTGCCACAACTTCACATTCAAAGACCAAAGACTTCTTATCTTGGACACAATCTTCGATCATTACACTTCATCATAAATATGCCGTCCAGCGACCTCCTGCTTCCAAAGGTTTGTGACGTCAACGGTCATATATGGTGCCACCTGATTACTAGCGCCGCCTGGCGGGAGAGGCGGTGGAGGTGGGAGGTCAAGGTCATCGTCACTCTGATAGTTAATTTGTTCGTAATCTGGGTCATCATTCACGAGAACGAATTCTGTAAGCATATCTCCGCTGTCATGATCAGAAGGCACTTTGCATGAATCTTCCTGATTTTCTATCCTCGTATTATTCTTTTCAACCTGGGCGTATTCAGCTATATTAGAATCTGGGTCCGAATCCCTTCCCTGAGTTGAAGATATTTTCGCCTCAAAGTCTACATCGACGTCGTCTTTCAGTTGTCCTCGATCAGCATTCCCGATTTTACTATCTCCTTCCTTCTGAATCAGTATGTGACCTTCATTCAAGGTCACTGATTGACCTTCATGCTCACGTGCACCGACGTCACTCCCTGAAGTCGGGAATAAGTCGCAATTCGCCAGCATTTTCTGACAGTCGCCACTGTTGAAGATCTGACCGTCAATCAGCAAGTCAGTTTTCAAGGTCATCATGTGTTCAGTCTCACCTTCACCGAAGGTCAGCGACGGACCTCTTTCCAAGGTCATAGGTCCAAAGTCCTTGTCAACATCCTTGTCATCTTCTGGTTGCTGGCCTCTGAGCCACATCATCTGACCCTTGTCTATGGTGGCATACAGGGATAGCGAACCAGGCGCAACTTCCTCAACCTCGTCCATCTCTTCATGAAGCGGATTATCATGTACGACAAGGGACTCCACACTTTCCGTATACTTCGGTTTTTCGAAATCTGAATCCACGCTTTGATCAGACAGACTGCAACCCGTCCTCGACACTTCTTTCTTCATGTCTTCGTTTTCAAAGTCTACGCTAGGTGGCGCCGACTCTTCAAGAACCCCATTACCAGGTTTTCCCGTCTCTTCTTCCCCAGGAACTGGGTGTTCAAGTTCATAGACTGACCTTGACACAGGGCGATGCTCTTTGGAAGTTTGTCTGAGGTAATATTTCTTCCTCTTCCTGCTCAACATGTAGAAAAAAAGAGGTTTCTAGTGATTAAAGATTCAAGCAGTGGAACTTAAAAAACACAGGAAATGAAACATGAATTGTAGCAAAAATAGATAGTAATGAAATAACACCATGTAGCCGATCTTAGGGGCGCCAATTCCATTCTGTTTTGGCCGTCAGGGACTCACTAAACCGTCTGCAGCTGAAGACATGCTTAACTTGGTTCTTACTCTTTCACTTTCTTAAATGTATTATTTTAAGTCATAACAATGGTTTAGTTTGTAGAGGGAGATTTGTAGGTGTACCTACCTGCTGATGAGGAGCAAAACCAAGAGAAAGATGAGGCAGGATACAGCCACCAGGATACTTATCCCTATGAGTGCTGGGAGGAGGATACCAAACACTGAAAGAATGGATTACAACTATGGAGGAGATATCACAACCCGGTGTAACGTCGATCAGTGTTCCCCGTATTCCTGTGTTTTTCTTATTGTTTCCCTCCTGACGGATTAAGCGGCAACTGACCCAACAATAACCATTGTAGGCCGCGTCTATTGTTGGGGAACACTGAGCAATAGAAACACTCACCGACGTTACACCTGTGTAGGATTTTCAGTGTTCCCCATCTGTGAGTGTTCCCTTCCTATTATCTGTCGGAATAAGCTGCGACTTGGCAATAGCACACACAGAAAGACGTGTCGATCTAGTTGCCTGTGTTTCCCAAACAATAAATGGACACACTGACACAAAGGAACACTGGCAGATGTAACACCGGCAATTCCAGCAAACAGAACATGTATAGAACTATAGCCAGATGCCGGCAGTGGATTGATCACTGTGCCCACTGCAGATTCCAGAGCACGTGGTAGGTCAATTGGGCACTGTCAAACCGAATCTGGGGAGGACAAGGAATTGGCCGGTGAAGGGCTTGCATTGATCAGGATTTCCAGGGAGTAAGCTTCTCACAAGTGCCATTGACTTTGCCCTTACCCTCCGTGCTGTATTCCGTGTGAACGACTCTCCCAAGACGCGGAACTTCTGTCCAATGCATTGATTCTTCATCTATTGTTTCACTTGTGGTTGCTGTAAGCTCAGTCGTTATTGTGCTTGGCACTGATGCGATCGTCGTTGTTGCCCTCGTGGATGTGGAAGAGTCGGTGCTTATCTTATCATTTTTTTCAGTGGTTGTTAAAAAATTCATAGTTCGGACAGGTTCCGATCTGACCGGAGGTTGCGTTGTCGACGTCGTTGTTGTGGTTGTTGATGTCGTCCATGTTGTTCTCGCTGTTGTTGTTGGTGACGTTGTTGTTGTTGTTGTTGAAAGTACCAATGGCGCCGTGGTGTTAGTGTAAGTGACACTCGGCGGGATCTGGATTGAGGTAGTTACAGCAGGAGTTGTTGGTTCGATCGGTAGGTCCATGTTACATATCATCGTAATTGGCGAGGAGGCTGCAATAAAATTATCAAATCAGTGATTTCGGTGTATTTTGCCATTCATACTCAACCGCAAGTTATTTTGTGATTTTTATTATCTAAGCTTACCTTTATAGAATAATTGAAAGAATCCAGTCCCATTTCTGCCATTTGCATTGAACATAATCACGAAAGTCTGATTCGCTTGTTTCCGATAGATGACGCCAGGACTCAAATCTGTCTCCTCGTAAATCTGCACGATCTCTTCCGGTCGCCATTTTATCATCAAGTGCGTATCGATGGATGAGAATTGCTTGTACTGCACACCAACCACAATCCTGGAAATACAACCAACGTTGTGAAATTTTCAGACCACACCAGACGAGCGCCCCACTATCCAAATCAGAAACTGAACACTGACCTCAACCCCGCGCTGGAGCATGGATTGCAAGATGGCGGGCAACAGTTCTCTGAGATTAATATCCTTACACGCCCACAGCGGGACGCCAGGCTGCATTTTGGGAGGATCGAGCGACACCAACCAACACGAGAATCTGACACTGAACAAAATAATTTCAGTTAGTTCACCTTGTCTGCGCAGTAAGCTTCGCCTTACAGCGGCAAGTGGTCGAACCAGCGTAGGGGAAGACCTGACGGTAGTTTGGACTCTCAAGATAAGCCTTGTTGCTTCTGATGCGAACAGATGAACACATGTCATAGCTCTTTCCTGAAAGAAACAAGGGAAAGTCTTAATTAACCCTTCAAGAACTAAGAGGAAAGGCTAACTTCGAGAAAAACATCGGAAAATCGGGAACCATCCTCAAAATTCATTTGTTAAGTTAGGAATTACCGCAGTCGTAGTGTATGCCGAGGTATTTGTAGTCAGCTAGTTTCATCCCAGACTTTATCGTACAACTTGTTCGACCACTGCACTTCCTCCATACTGCTCCCTCCTTCCGGTTGTTTCTGTCACCACTTCCGGCCAAGGAGCATGGCCAATTTGGCCTCGTCACCGACATGACGCTGATCAAAATGATCGGTTTCGTCCCGCAGGAAATGTTGAGATTTCCTTCGCAGGTGTAGTTAAACCTGAAGGCTGTGCCTGGAAGGTAAGAGTGAAGATCAGTGTAACGTCAGTCAGTGTGTCTACACCCCGATTTGTTTAGGACACGTTTCAGTCGCTAATTCCCATAACTTTGTAGTCGTGGGCAAGGTTTGGAAGCAGACAACTTTGAAGAAGGACCCCCTCCGACAAATAGCCGGCGGGGAGGGGTATGACCTGTCTTACCTTCATTCACAAGGAACAACACAAAAATGGTTATAAAGAACTTCTCGATCGCCATCATTTTCCCTGCTGATTGTAGTTGAACATCAGAAATAGTAGAAATCAGCTGAACGTATGAAATCCTTTGTAGCAAACGGCATGTTATGAGTCATGGCTGATCACTGCTGACCAGGCAAAGCTGTAAAAAATATTAATTTTGTATGCAAAGTCCAAGTTAGGATGATTTATTAGAGATATCAATCATCTATCATAACTGGAGGCAAAGAGCAATATATGAGTAATATATAAAGTACGTTGTGACTATTCGACCTTGGGCGAGCCATCACACATGTCGGTCCATAAATATAACCAAGTTGATTAATATCATTTCTGATTGGTGACAGTGCTGGCTCATCCACATCCTCTGATAGGCCTATATACTCAACAACGCTCTCCATTGTCAGGACGGGTAGCTGTAGGCCTGTACCCCTAGTCTCTCTTGTTGGAAACCAAAAAACATAGCCTCACCTGATACTTTCTGATCGCTTCGTCCGAAATTCCCGCGATGAAAATTACATCCACGATAAGTTTTACAAGTTTAATGAAGAGAACGCGAACAAGAAAAACACGACGTCTCTCAAAGAATACTGACGTCGACACTAAGCTGGTCCATTCTCAGTTTGGCAAACTGAATCTGACGAACGTGTAGTCGTTATTCCAAAATTCTTGGCCACCAAATCACCTGTTCACATTATTTCACCACTGCGAAATTGCACGAAATGACTTCCCCAGGAAGGAACTTACATTCACTAGTCGATTCAATAATTAACAGTCTCATTATCAAGAAATTATTTGCAAATATAGAACGAGGAAAAACAAGCCGAACGGGCGCAGACGCAAAATTGTGTACACTGTTTATTACGATGAAGTGGTGTGGATTTGTAGCTGATGCAGTTAGGCCTCATGGAGTAAGAGTTTCTAGGCTGACAGACATGAGGCGAAACAGGGTTTGTGTTTTACTGGGAGCATATGATACTTTCTGACTGTTTCAGAGTGCATATGCAGTCGACACGAATCTTCTTTTGTGGTGTCGACTGCACATGCGCTCTGCCAGGTCACATTATTTCGGGAAACAATTCTCCTCAATGCATTAATACATGTACGTTCCATGTGCATGATGTCCATGTACAACGGAGCGACGTTGTCAGTGCACTACAAAGTGTACGGATAGATGCATACTACCGAGTATAGTGACCGTTTAGCCTCCACTTCATAATACTGCCCCACAATGGTATGATATCGCTGAGCAGGCCTCCACTTCAGAATGCTGATGTTCTGATAGAGGTGGATCCGGAACAAGCAACATACGCCTCTCACTATCAGTGTATGTGTTCATGAAATTCTGAAAAATGGACATTAGTTTTGTGTCGCCTTAATACCGGTGTAATTACAACAAACGAGTGTTCTAAACCATTATATAATTAGGTTATTTTCTACGATAGAATCTACAGTTGGTGCCGATGCTAAATGCTCGATAAATTAGTGAGTTTGGGCGACGCACAAAATTTGATGCCTCTGAGTCTCGTCTTGCCAGAATACTTCTTTCGTTTCTTGCCCAAAGAGGAACTCGAATGACTTTTTACCCCGACAGGGCAGCGCTGCGAGCAGTTGTGACAAAGCAAAGCAATGCAATAACATCGCGTTACGACGATGTCCTTGACGCAATGCAGCAGAGGCGAAGCGCCATAAGGCTTCCCTTACATAGAAGTATTCGGTATACGAAAACACAGGTTAACAAAGGCATTCCAAGGATTCACCACCGTGAAGCCATTGTAAACCGGTGTTTTCGTATACCGTATACTTCGATGTAAAGGAAGCCTAATGGGGGTATTTGTAAAATAAGAAACGAAACGAAACGAAAAAACAAAGCAACGAAACCAGAAACGAAGAAACGAAAAGAGAAACGAGGCCCCAGGGCACCTTCATGGTCTGTAGTGGAGTGTTTTAAAAATGCTTGCGAATAAAATAGGGACCTGGCGAAAATGTAAGATCTCTATGGACCTCATACATGATACCAAAAATATATAACACCAAAAATATACAACTCGAAAATCACCAATTTTCGGCATGTTCAACAGCATGTTGTGGCCGAACCATTGAACTGATTACTAATTTCTCTAGCAATACGGAAAGATGAGGTTTTTTTCTAAACAATAACATTTGTTATAGCTTTCAATTCCAAGTATTAATTGAGATATAGCGCCCGAAAAGTGACCACTTCAAGCCCCATTTCTCCTTGCGTACAGCATCCTTCCCGGGCGATATAGTTCATGTCCTCTGAGCAGATGGCGCTGACGATCAGCTTTTTCCATATTTGGAGTGAAGCCTCGTAACACAACCAATGAGAGTTGGCGATCTCGTTAGAGTGCCATCTTACGGCAAGCAAGTAAACTGATCGGTCGGGAAGGGGGCTGCACGAAATGCCGAAAACAAGCCGAAACAACCCATCTTTGGAGCCCTGTATCTCACCTATTTCGGGGAACTGATTCGTCAGACAAGTCTCATGTGGTAAGAAAAGACTTCTATTTTCGAGTAAGATATAGAAATCACAAGAAAATGCTGGGCTGATAGCGTTATTTGTTGAAAGAAAGTAGCTAGATTTGCAGGTTTCGAGTTGTATATTTTTGGTGTTATATATTTTTGATGATACTGGGAATGCACAATAGGCCTACCCAGTTCCTGTCCACAATGTTGAGATAGGTACATGTATCGAGATGTTTCCTTTAAAATGCAACATAAGTATCCAGCAGGAGCGGCTTAAGGGTAAACCCCAGGTCAGACATCGCCGTTCGGGTTACCAGGTTGTTCCAGATTTATATGTTTCATTTGTTCGTTTCTGGATTAGTTTCTTCGTTTTTGGTTTCGTTTTTGGTTCCGCTCACGGCGCCCCCTAGTGGTGGTAGTTTGAAGGTTCCTTAACTGACCACTGGTCACGCCTCTACATGACGTACGTCTGCCAACTTTCATTTGTGATCTAAAACAGCGAGTTCGAACACTTCCTCTTGACAACGCTCGTTACAACATCTCTCAGAATGTGGCAATTTTTCCATCAAGTAGTAGGAAGATATATCGTGAACTGATGAACATCCTGTGTACAATTCAATGTGGGATATAGTGAAGGACACTAAGCTTTCTGTGCAACACATACACAACAACAAAGTGACTACGTGTAGTAACCACAGATATGTCGTATCATGTAGGAGAGGCTCGAAGTAAACCAACGTGTATCTAAGACAAATTTTCGACCCCAACTGGGATCTTCATCAGGCTGGCAATTTCAAGTCGAGCTACACCCCGGTTGGTGTCGAAAATTTGCTAAGACTCTGGAAACTGACTTCCTGTTTATCATCATTTTGTGTGTCAATTTTTGTGCTTTCTCTTTCTTTGTGTATCTAAGACACAATGATATCATTTGATGTCATGATTGAATATTTCATCTTTGGCCTTTGTGATGGAATCTCCTGATACTGAAACACCGGCAGCACAACGACAAGGTCTACACATCCACTCGTGTTCTGTATCCAATGAGGACGAAGCACTTCTACAACAAAGCGTGGCTTTCCCAATCTTTTGTTTCCAGTCCCACAAGTAAACAACCAACTACAGTTGACGAGTTTGCTCTCTCACCAAACATGCTCACGTAGTACAATAGAAATTGTTTCTCCTCAGATAAGGACTATCATAAGTAACGTTCGCCTCAGAGACGTAGGGACCTGCTCCGGAGTGTGTGAAGTATGAATACGGATGGAAGCTGTAGTCTCCATCGCCATTGTTGCAGCTGACATACGATTGATCTTTCCTGAATAAAACAAGAAATAAACGTCAAAGAGTTCAGGCCACTGATGTTCAACCACTCGTACACATCTCTTTTTCAATCTGCTACATGTATTGCTAAACGTAGGTAGGGCCTATAGGCCTATAAGATAGGCGGGATGCCAGAACGGGATGTCAGATTTCCCTCCCGTCCATCGATCTCAAGTTGATGGTGAAGGCCTACACAGTAATCATTACCTTGTAACTGTTTTTCCAACAATATCATAAGTATGATGGCGGGCATGGACATAGTTGTCCTGCCAGTTTTGTAGTTCCTCATCCTGCCTGTTACACGATGGTACGTCTTGATCTGTGCAGTAGGAATACTGGAATGAAACAGCATCTCTGACAATCTGTAAGACTCTTTGAGAACAACAATTGTTACACCAACGTGATAGTGTCGATGATGCATGGTATAACATTGGGTGCGCCACCGCGCGATATTGTGTTGTGTTTTTCTACACGTGCTGTGATCATACCGGAGAAGAACGAGATTCTGAATTCCTTCATGCATCACCTGTGCCTTACCTGAGTCGCGTCTGTTGAATACTGTCCATACACACACGACCCTGACTCAGCACACGGGCCTGGCTGACTCTGTCTGTCGTCGCAACAGTAACTGTTGTATTTTTCATATGGATTTCTCCTACAATGAAACGGCAGGTCATGATGTAAGCCTACACCTCAAACTGATAGATGGGGATCTTTTTTTCAAACATTCCGTCTTTCAAATTTTCGTGAAACCATTTCTCGAGCGACACGAGATCAAACGGAACCATTCATAGCAGCCATTTAGAGCCACGTAAAAACGACTTCTGGACTAATATAAGAGTTGTCGATAGCCTACGCCACGTCATGGTTTCAAGGTTCGCCAAAGCAGCTACAGCCTTACCCACAATCTTTATCATCGCCCAAGCTCTGTGGGGGTGAGAGCCCCGTTTGAAAACTCTCATCCGAGCTCCCATCATAAGTTCCCTTTGAGGCACCAACGGAGCTTCCATTTGGACTAAACGATGAACCATCAACACCGCTGGACGAACCGCTTCCAGTTCCATGAATACTGTGTTTGTTAAAAGTCATCTCGAAATGATCTGAGACTGAAGGCTGATCAGACATCGATATGGAGTCAATCCCGGACTCGGACGATTCATCGTGGAAATTTTCTGGAAAGTATCAAAACTACAAATGAGAAAAAGTATTATGCCTGCTGCACACGCTCAGAGTTTTCACCAAATTTTCCGTAGATACTTAAGCCCGATTGGCTGTAAATTTCCAAAAACTCGTTTGATGTGACCATATTAGGCGGCACTGCCGGAATCTACTCGTGATCATGTTGTCTTATTTACTTACCCGTCACAGACGTTATGACTGTGTCCCTCTCTAACGGAGAAAAACTGAAAGGATCCACTCGTTCTATGTTCAGAGGACAAGCCAAGGATGTGGGGGAACGTGCAGGCGAGGTACAAAATCTGCTGCTCGCGAACAGGTCTTCAATGCCATCTTGAAAGAAGATATAAATGTGACTAATTCAGTATTACAAGAAGGACTCGGGGCTGGCGTTCATGTTGATGCATGGAAGTCTTGAATCGTTTATTCATGATTAAAGCATCGGCGGCTTTGGCCCTCAACCATCCCTTCGAACAGTTTGAACTCTTTATATCAGCAGAGCATTGCGGTATCTGCTCAAAGTTTGTGTCATTCTCAACAGTAAAGTGTGCCAAAGTCTGTCTCTCGATAATTCGCAGCACGGCCATCACTCAGGATGACTTTGACTTGTTAGCTGTGACCTTGACCCTGACCTACCATTTTTGTTGCCCGTGACGCTGATCATTCTGACCAGTTCGTTCGTTCTTTCCTGTGTATGCAGCGTCTCCACAAGGAACAAGACATAATCATCAAACATCAAGTGGAGAAGGTGGAAGGACCCTGGGAGAAAAGTGAGACAATTATTGGCGACAATTTAGAAAGTCTGTGAGTCCCACGGCTTGCCTACTGATGCAAACGACTGCCCAGAGATTTCTACGGCTTTATTGCCCGTAGAGAGCCAACTTGTCCGAGGAAACTTTCACGTGGAAGAACGTCTACAATAGCAGACATGGCAGAGGTCAAGGGGACTGTATCGGGAGAGCTCACCGAAGCTGGTCGCGCTGTGTAGAGTCATATCTCGAATAACACGAGTACCGAAACAGGACCACCTCAAGAGGAAGTCACGTGCACGTCTCTTCAAACTGCCCGGTAACTTGGCACTTGGCTGGAGAGAGAGAGAGTATAGATAGCTAAGTGATGCGACTATGTATGTGGCACAGATACGAGTCGTCATTGATGAGCAGTTCAAGAAAACTATGTTACAATATAGCACAGAGAAGAGGGATGCTCCCAGATCGAAACAGCTTGCCCTCTCGATTCCACCTCAACTACACGATGTATGGTTTCCCCACCACCCTTGGCCTACCTTGACGACACATCTGTCCACCATCTTGTTCAGCCACTCTATGTAGGATTCTGTTGGCGCTTTCGTTTCTAAGAGACTCTGAAACTCAGTGTACACTGAAAACCAAGGTGTGAAATATTTTCACAATCAAATATACCAGTTATTGCATTTCAAGTCAAGACCGTCGAACAGCAACACTGACACCAAGGCAAGACGATATCTTGGATGGATGAGTCAACCATTGGAAACTGGTCGTTTGTGTCATTGTCTCAGGATAAGGAAACCAACATGATGACTTGGCCAAGGAAAACCAACTCAGACAGAAGTGGATTTAGAACTTTTCGACGAAACACTAGGTCCGTAAGAGGCTTACACTCGACTATGGTCTGATGATCTCTCTCCCTGTACATGTCCATCGTATACAGCGTCTGCTTACAAATACTGCCAAGATCAATGTTCAACCAATCTTCCAACATTTGGTTTGTCAACTCAGTACTGAGGACCACCGACCTGCTCGCCTGGCAGAGATGATTCAAGGAGGTCTGACGGCGGAGGAGGCTGGAAAACCGTCGACCCACTGAAAGAAGAGCGATAAACCCTCTGTAAAGCGGTGATCTTGGATGCGATTTTGAAGTTGAGATGTGAGATTTGTGGCAATAAGAGGGTTAACTTACACCCCATCTTCATCATCCTGAGTTCATCTGGAAGGTCGTTCAACGCCACCTGCAGCCAGCCATCAAGCTCCTTAGCAAACTTTCTGATCACCTGAGTCAAACTGAAATTGTAGAAGAACCTTTGTTATGGTGATAAACAGGATGTTGTTGTCAGGTTGGGACGCGTGAAAAGGAACATGTTTTGATCCATGCGATTGCCACCTACACGTGTATTTTCCTGTAATTTCTAGAATGAAGACCGACCCCCTTCAAAGGTCGTGTATTGGACGACAGTGATCAGTGGGTTTTCTCCCAACAGAGATCTTGGGAGTGTCCCTGGAAACAGAATGCCCCCGCCTTGACATACCTTTCCGGAAGAGCATGGAGAACGCTGGGCATGAGGACATTGGAGATTGCCTTGTACAGGATACTGTCACATATACCGACCACTATGATCACTTCACGGCAGGACATGATCGGTACAATGTGCTGAGGCATCCCTTGCCAGAAGTGCAGAAGAAAATTCTGGACCTGAAAGAAGAAATATTGTTCCAATGCAGAACTTGCTCAGTAAACCTCTGACCACCCGAAAACTGGTTGCGGCCGCAGCCGTCATCTAAGACAGAAGGATTCAGGGCCGTAGCTAGATTTTTTCGCTGGGGGGGGGGGGCATTTTAAGCAGATGAGCACAACGGACGTGGGCTTCGCCTTCGCACGGGTGTAGAACCTAGTGCTTCGTGTACATGTCTTTCTCGTAAAGCGTGATGACCATATATGGCAAACGTTGTGGTCAGTGGAGCACTAAATTAGAAGTACACAAAAAAGTTTCCTCACCGCAGATTCAACCTTGATTAGGTGAGAAGTAACGCTTATAAGTTATGTAATCATTTTTTTATCCATGGAGAATAAACGGTGATTTTGACTTTAAACCTGTTTTCAATACAAATTCATTCCTCTTTTGGCATTGTTCGCCTCTTATAATTTGTGTGAATGGGAGGTACGTTTTATTGTATTTCATTGTGTAGGTCTACTCGAAACGGGAGACATTCGTTAGAAATGTTGGCAAAGAGATTCTTCATTAAACAATCAGCATTAGCTTAGTGAGAGATCCCTCTACAAAGTTATGTAATGATTTTTTAAGATAGTACTTTACAGCCAAAAACAATGACATGAAACTTTGATGTGGGCGTACACATGGATTTTCGGCCTATTGTAAGTTCATGCTAAATAGGTATAAAGAGGAAGGGCCTAGCGCCTTATTTCCAGTTGTTACCGCTTGGTGTC
>NMRB01000035.1:221557-243549 GCA_002633025.1 Notospermus geniculatus
ACTGATGTATGGTTTATGTGGTTGAATTTGAACGGTCTTCTCGATAAACGCACTTTTGTGCGAGGTGTCCGATTTCTCGAATGAGGTACTCGAGAAGCCTCGTCGAGGGCCCCGATCGCCTATTATTTTCCCGCGCGCAAAATAAATCTGCCGTAGAAAAGGACCTTTGCGGGTCGACTGCATAGGTGTCCATCGTAATAGCGTAAAACCGCTAAGTAAGGAATTCCTACATAAAAAATATTCCGTAAAAAGGGTGACATTCCGTATGTAACTTTACAGCAGCATTTAGTGCCACGAAAAATATTTTTTATCTCGAAATTACGAGATGACATCTAGTAATTACGAGATGTTATCTCGTAATTTTTATCTCGAGATGCTATCTCGTAATTTCGAGATAAAATAATTTTTTTCTTGGCACCTAAAATGCTGCCGTAAACTTTAAACTTGGTCAACTAAAAGTAACGATCATGAGCTTTTCTATGACATCATTGACAAGTGAATTTCGTATGTTCAATTTTTGAACTCAATTTTATAGGAAGTAAACATAGTCGCCTCGGTCGGAGGGATTGGCCACTTGACCTCTAAGGATCACCCCTCCCCCTTCGCGAGGGGTGAGGGGCAGATTATGATACTAAGCCATGATTTTAACCTTACGCCGAGGTATGAGGGTTTGGTTGTACATGTAATTGGCATTGTCTCATTTTGAAGTATTATGATTTGTTTCTAAATTCAAATCTTTTCTGCATAAACAGTTCGTCATCCAGATTAGGACATCGAGCAACTACATGTAATTCAACTTGATAAAGGAGTAGGCCTAAAAATTTTTGTTGATGCTGATGTTTTTTCAGCGGTTATCAAAGAGAAATTCTGGTGTTTCTCTATTCAAAAACACCCATCGGCTGGCCTGTCACAGGTATTGAAAACGAAGACTGAAAATGTGGTTCATCACATTTTTGACACCGGAACCGCAACACCTTCGTGTTAAACGAGGAAATAATTGGAAAATTCATAACTCACCTGTCTCTTCAAGTGTTCACAAAATCACGTAAATAATTCCTTTGAAAATGCCCGACTAGAAATTCAACACAAAAGCGAGGCGGTATTTGGCAAATGACTTCATCCTTTCAGTGACTCTAAATGATACTGGAGGCAGCTCTAATCTGATTGGCTCTCGCGTGGACACGTGACCTAATCAATTATCCCTCTCAGTTATGAATTGGTGGGACCCCGCGATGTCTGATTCCATTTCATGACATTAGATGTGCGCTCTCTTCCAACATCCCAATGTTGAAAATAAGACTTTTTATTTTGAGCCTGAAATATACCTCACCCCCCGGTGCCCTCTCCCACGCTACACCTTTGCCGATGTTTATCCTAACTTGTCACCTCCATTTGCTCGTCGCCAACATCTATGAACTGTTGCCAACAACAGTTTCCAAATTTTCAGATTTTTGTGAAAGTGTGAAACGAAAGGGGGTGCTAAGAATACAGGCAACGGGGTTTTCATCATTGACAACTCACTTGACAATGAAAGTACAATAAGACGACCAAGCTGGCATTTGAATCCTTGTCTACTGCGGGAGACGGCAAACTGTTGCCACTCATTGTCCGGGGATTTGTGGCTTCGCGTGTGGCGGCTTAAATTCGGTTGTCATTTCAATGTCCTACGAATATTCCGCATAGAGACATGCCTAAACGCCTCGTCGTTCGGCAGTGTGGTTTCGGAGGAATTGTTGCAAATTACGCGAAATCGCTACGAGTATTGATATATAGATGTTGGAAGGGACAAGGGAGGACATTATTTTCACAGCACCTAATTTCGTGTTCCTTGTCATACAGCATGATCAATTTAATTAATCCTATCGCTGGCTGTCGGACATCGACATAAACAAGACAAGAATTATCCGGATGATCGGGTAGTTGAACCACTAGTGGAGATTTGACAACTAGAGATATCATATTAGAATCTCATATGACAGGTTTTTCATCGGGTGAGGATGACAAGCGGCTAGGGCGCGGCCAACCACGATCATTGTGACATCATTTCTGCTCGATCACGTCAATTTCTGCTTATTACCTTTCTACCTGAGCGCGTCCTCGACCTGCCACCCGAAACCTATGACATCCATGACATCTCCTAAAAGCAAATTAAAACTTCCAAATGCGTTATGATCTTCTTAAGCCCTGTTCCCAATCTTGACTGCCAAGGAGGCCGTGGGGTATTTTGTAAGCGCCGGTCACATATCCTACTCATGACGACATTAACTGTTGGAAAAACTCCCAGTTTGAAGGCCAACACGGCAACCACTTTCCCAAAGCTGGCGGCACACATGCAAATGGTGTACGTATATGTACGTCTGAGAGATTGGAAATCGTGTCTGTGAACCGTGTCTCGGACATAAAACTCGCTGGGATGAGGTTTTAGCTGACAGACTTGGCTCGCACAGATGATGTCATTGAGATTTCCGTATGTATCTACCAGGCAAGTGTTTTCTAGACTTGTCAGTTCACGTATCTTAAATTGAGTAGCTTGAGATGGCCTCCTCCGTACTTACCAGGGCCAATAATGCTATAGCGTCGGCCCTGACGGAAAAATGAAATACAAATACAACTACGTATCTTAAATTACCTGAGAAGAGACAGCTTCTGGTGGCTCACTATTAGAGTTTTTGGTGCACTAGTGACATCTTGTTGAGAATTCCCCATACACGGCGCCTCTCACCGAAAGAGCAAAGCCACGAATTCTGAACGCGCAATAATGCCTCAACTCTCATGACAAATGGCTTCAAGTATTGGGAGGACTCGAGCAATAATCGGCGTCCCCAACCTGAGTGTTCCTAACCCGCTGTGTAATTCTGCCCATTATTGGGGCTAATTGCGCCGTCAGTATCTTTAATTAATTTCTAGTGATATTAATCAAACGCCTCTGGGAAGTTTATCGCTGATCACTGACAGTTTATTATGTTTAGACATCACATCGTCTGTCTAAAGCTCGTCCCTGGCAAACAAAACTATTGATAGGGACTCTACAAATGAATCTGATCACAGACAGTGCAATGGATGGATTGTAACCAAGGCATTTGCCGGATGTGTCCGCAAATAAACACAATGCAATACAAACACAATACAAAATACATCCGTCCAGTCTTTTAAGTCACATTTCGAAACTCATCTTTTTTGTAAAATGTTTAATTCATTCTAATTCTTCAATTGTTTGTACAGCGTTTTAGAGCATACAGCTCTGTATGATTTTATGCTTTATAAAATAAATATTATTATTATTATTATTATCATGAACAAAATACATGGACATGTAATGCGGTTATAAGCTATGATCTCGAATTGTTGTGATACCATTTCGAGTCACACCTGAGAAAGACGTTTTTGGCGGCGCTGCAGTCGTATAAAGATGACCTGAAGTCGTATCTAGTGTATGACTTCACATATTATATGAGTTTTGACACTGGCGGACATCAACAGCTGTCCTTCATAATTTGATTAAGTGACACATATCGGAGGCAAAACGACCAAGGCTACGTGCATCATCACTTTTTGACCGATTGTGGTCGTTTTCTTGGTTGTCAAAGCTCTTCCAATTCTCCGATACGGCCGGACGAGTCCTGCTGACTTTCCCTGTGGACGAGGTTAATGGATTCGTATTTCGATCGGCGCGGAATGCGAGGAATGCTGGGAACTTTAATTCACTTTCCGCGTCCGGGACTTTCGCGCCATGCCGCCATCTCTGGAAGCTTCATTGGCAATCTTTAACGCCCGGCCAGGAATTTGTCTCATCAGCTCCATCAGTTTATCTCGCTCGTCATCATTCCTAATGGCTTAAGTGGCATACTCAACCTGATAGCTGATTATTTCAACACTCTTTCTTCTTATTATTGGTACGACATTATTCGCTTGATGGTTCTCTGGTAATTAAGAAAGCTACAAGCTTGGCTTGTCCTTTGACCATTTACAAGAACAGCGAGAGGGCGTTCCATTTCTCTGTTTGTAATAATGTCCACCTTTTGCTGAGGACAAAAGAAATATTTCATCACTTTTGATTCATTAACAGGTGGTTCACTCACACTTGGATCTTGTGGGGGTTGCTTTTGCTCGGTTGCATGCTGTAATGCCTTCCCAAATCACCAAGGTTCCACAAAAACCTTAGAGGTGCTCTAGTTCGAATTGTAAACATTACGGTTTGTTTATTTACGTGGTTGATTATAATAGTTATTTTTCCTCGGACATGTGGCAGCACCGTGTATACCAAAACATTAATGTTATCTATTTTTATATCTATCTTGATAAATATTCTTTATGACTTTACGCTCAAAAACAAACAAAAAGTTGTGAAAGGCGAGATTTAATTCGATTTTATCTGATTTGTTAGTACCAGAAGTTGACAATAGGTGGCACACCGTAATGTTTACAATTCGAACTAGAGCACCTTTAAGTCTGTCCTTACGGCCGTGACGGTGTACAATACAAGTACTCACTCACCGTTAGGACAGGAGATCCCGAGGACGCACAGGTATTCAGCATCGTTGGTGTGTGCGGAGCCTCGTTTTTAAATAATAATAACATGCGTCTTATATAGCGCAGTATCCAGCCAATACAGGCCGCTCAAAGCGCTTGAAAGGCCTCACAGAAAAGAAAATGCTTCAACTGACCCTTGAAGGAATTGAGAGAGGTACAGTTCCTCACAGATGCGGGGAGTTGATTCCACAACTGAGGAGCTCCAACTGAGAAGGCACATGGCATTGGCCTTGGGAATCGACAGGCGGAGAGCCGATGACGAGCGCAGAGTTCGTGAAGTGGTATGGATAGTGAGTAGTTCTGAGAGATATGGGGGAGCAAGTTGGTGAAGACACTTGTAAGCTAGGAGAAGAACTTTGTACTTGATTCGTTGTTTCACAGGAAGCCAGTGTAAAGACCTAAGTACGGGGGTGATTGACGAGCGTTTCCTGGAATTCGTGATTATACGAGCAGCAGAGTTTTGTGCCTTCTGTAACGGTTGGATAGTAGAATTAGGCAGACCAAGAAGGAGGGCATTACAAAAGTCCAAGCGAGAGATGACAAGAGCCTGGACGTACGACTTCGTGGCTTTTTCAGACAAGTACTTTCTGATTCTGCCGATGTTGTGCAAGTGAAAGTTTGTGGCCCGCACACAGGTGTTAATGTGCTGTTTGAAGTTGAAGTCACGGTCAAAGATCACGCCCAAGTCTCTAGCAGAGGTAGATGTGTATACATCTGCGTCGATGATCCGGATGGTAGGAAGATCAATCATGCTGCTGAATTTGCGAGAACAGATTAATAAGATCTCAGTTTTATCACCATTACAGCTGAGGAAGTTTTCAACCAACCACGAATTCAAGTCATGGACAGCATTAGAGATCCTGGTGCATGTGGCATTTAGCTCTTGTGTACGCATTCCTCAGATCTCCGTCACTGACACACCTAGGGAAAGGGGGCATTCTCCCAAAAAAATTAGGCCTTTGTACAGGAGGCTGATGACGTAAGCCTGGCCTAAGATGCATGCTATTGAATGAAGTAACACAAAACTCCACTTAAATCCGCCATATACATGTATACAAGTCATCATAATAAATCATTTGTTGGGATTGCTAATGTGTGGAGTGAACCTCGAATAAAAGACAATACTTTAAAAATGGAAATATATATATTTTGAACTTAACTTGAACTTTATTGCTGTCCAGATACAAATAAAGTTACAACACATACGGTAATGGGGTTACGTCGATGACAGGATGGTGTACACCTGTCCCACCTACGACAAATGGCGGCGGCGTATCGTTAGCGCCGTCTACCAGAAAATGACTAGTGAACAAAGTGAAAGATGGCTCATATTCATAGGCTTAGTTACTTGCTAATGTGCGCAGTTTGTGTAGCCCAATGTACACAACTAGCAAACAGCTAAGCCAGCAAGGTTTTATGAATATTCAGAATATAGCCCTGAGCGGCAGATGACCAACAAATCATCGATTGTGTTGGCGCGATATCCACGTAGCCGTGGGATGGATCTTGATAATCTAAGTGTCATTTTAAAATCGCCAACGAATATTGTCAGTTTATTTGATAAAATGCTTTTATCCTTTTGAAAAATCGTTATTTTCTCGCCCGTATTGCCGGTGTTCTGGTTCATTGGGAGATTCATATTTTGTTATTGATTTCTGGTGCAAGTGATTTGCCATCTAGCGGTAGATAGATGATTGAACTGTTCTCACAAGGAGCGGTCTCCTGCACCGATTGGATAATTTGCCATGCCACAGGCCTGTTTCACATTGTTATCTTTTATTGATCATGAGTATTGATCACAACTTTTAAGTAAACATTTTACCTCTCAGCGAATCAGAAACTTCTCTGAATTTCTTCCGAGTTTGCCACAACGCAGAAATCTGCACAGTTCAACCTCAATTTTGATTTACAGTTAGTTTTTCACTAAGAGAAATAGGATACAAAGTCGAATACCTGAACGACGCATCACCAACTTAAGATGCATAAAGCGACTCTTCTTCTTCTTGTTGGAATTATACTTCTGTCCACAGGTAAGAGAAGAACAGGGCTTATTTTCGTATATCCGTGTCTTTCACACATATTTTCTCACCAACACTTGTCATCCCTCCATACCTATAGCTGTTGTTTGAAGTCTGATACAATCATGCCATGGCAACTGATCATTAACGAAATTTCTCATGATATGAAAATACAGTTTATTTTAACCAGTTGTCATCCGTGAAAATGACTTTACAAGCTTTTCCAACATATTTAGCAATATAATCAAAGTTATGGCTTGTGCACTTTAATAATGACCAAAGCTTTTTAAAAATATTATGATATAATTCTTTGAGTGATACCTGGAGAATAAAGATCGCTTGACGTAAATTATGTTTTTTATTATTTTTGAAACAAAGAGAAGGCGTGCACAAAAATCGACACACAATAGCCTATGATAAAGAATATAAAGTCAATTTCCAGAATACGTGTATTTAGCAAATTTTCGACCCCAACCGGGGTCTTCTTCAGGCTGGAACTTTATCTGAAACTCTGGAAAAGACTGAGCTGAAACCCACATGTAGAACTGAAGTATCCTGTTTGGGTTGGATACTTCAGTTCCACATTTGGGTTTCAGCTCAGTCTTTTCTAGAGTTTCAGCTAGTAAAGTTCCAGCCTGAAGAAGACCCCGGTTGGGGTCGAAAATTTGCTAAATATTCTGGAAAATCATATTTGATAAGAAAGTTGTCACAGTTTTAGGTGAATATTGAATATAAAATGATAAAAGTCATGAAATACACCATCATTGAAACAAAAAATATATAGAATAAAAAACAAGTCATGAAATAGCCTACATGTACAACATAATTGAAGTCAAAAATATAAAATGAAATAAAAATCACGTGAAATACATTAACAGAAGTGGAATAAATATGAAATAAAATTCCTGTTTGCTAGCGCGGTACATTTTAAACACAACTCTTCTTTTTAGAAGCCAGAACATGCTACGAGGCGATCATAGCAAAGTTTTTGACTGTTGATAACTCAAAGGAATAACGAAATCAACTTGCAAATCGCTCATGACACCTTCTGAGAAAGGCTGGTGATATTTATCCGGCTGCCGGGTACGCAGTGGTGAAAAAACGTCTTGTTTGCCCCGCCTCCGGGTACGCACTGAGGAAAATATGTCTTGCTTGCCCGGCTGCCGTTTACGCAATGCGGAAATCCGTCTTGCTTACCCGGCTGCCGGTCACGCAGTGACAACATTTGTCGTTATTTTAACGGTAATTGCCGGGTAAAGAAGGCATAAAATTATCCTTCGGTAACCGGCTGAGGGTCAATACAAAACATGGAAAGCTAAACTGCCACATATGGCTTGTCCGGTGAAAAAGTAATAATATTCCTTATCACGGCATTAGTTACTAATACGTTAGACACATTCTGGCTGACTTTGGGAATCTGATGGGAAGGATGTGTTCCTCGGAAACGGATTTTCGGTAAATAAAAAGGACCCGATAGTACTTTCCTGATTTGAAGTGTCTCGTTAGGATCTGCCAATGGAGTCGTTGTCCCCGATAAATTGCATCGCCTCTCCGGCCGCAATTTTCCCGCTAATGTGAATACATTCCCATAAAAAAAGGAATCCGGCAACCGTCGGTGAAACAGCAGCCGGTTAAACAAACGATTTTTTGTCCACTGCTTGACCGGCAGCCGGGTGAATTCGACCGGCAGCCGGGTAAATAGTCACTTCGTTCTGAGAATAAATTGGTGTTTCTCTGCGTCCATAGTAATTTATCAGACAGAACAAATGTCGCGACGAGGCTGACGGCTGATTGTGCAGACCATCGTTTCCTTAGAAAACGATCGAGGTTCGACACGAAACTTTGGTCCCTTTTTTCAAATGTTTCGTTCGTTTGAGGAGTCACCACGTTAGCAATTTAGACGTGACAACTCCTTGTTTTGAGACAACAGTAAGTTCACGAGAACTTCGCTCAGCATTTCACCACAAAAACAGACCGTGACTGAGGCGAGTTTTTCAAAGCACTTTAGATCTGACACAGACCGATCCAAGATACTAACTGATTATAGAAGATCTGACACAGACCAATCCAACATACTAACTGATTGTATAAGATGCCCCGGTGGTAAGATGTAAATCACGGACAACAACGGTCCTAGGACCGAGCCTTGTGGGACACCGTATTTGAGAGCGGAATGATGAGTAGACATTTTGCCCTCTTCTTGTTTATCAAAAAAGATGCATCCTCCCAGATTATGTAAAAACGGAACCACGGATCTCGCCCCGATTTACCTCTCAGCAACAGAGGATTAAAAAGTGTAATAAAGTGTCATTTTAGAAGATTCTGGAATTTCACCTTGGTCTCATATCAGTATGCATCAATGCATCATCAACCACAACAATAGCCACATGAATAACACATGATTATTTGAACTGTCATGGACTGGTTTTTTCAAGTCATATTATAGGCCTGAAGTAATAGAAAATAATAATTAATGAAACCCAATGGTAACATAATGCGTTTAATGTATCCAGAGAATTGAAATCGGCTGAAGACTCCATTTACTTGGTAATTGCCCGCCAACTGTTTACATTTGGAAAATGAAAGACTAGGCCCGGTAGTCATGCTTCCAGCCATCTTAGTTCAAAACTGAAAAAATAACTTGGTGAGGTTTCCCCAGGGGATACTGTTTAGGTTTCAACGTTTCTCCTTCGGGTTAAATTTGCTATCGTACTCTTGGTTCTTAAGTATGATTTTTCATTTAAAAAAAGAGTTGTTGACTTAATAGCACAAGCGGCAGGCTGCCGTTATTGTTGTATACGACGTTTCTTTGATTTTTATTTGTCTTCCCCGAACCACCTGAAGCACATGTTCAGCTGGGCGAATGGGGAAGGTCTCCTGGAATGCTCGCGGCGAACAGCAGCGCATTACACAAGATTTGGGGAGTTTACCATCCAAGCAAACTGAGCGTTAAGTCCACAGCTTCGGGCAAGGAAATTTATCGTAATATTTCACATTTTCAATGAGTGTAGTCGCTATCAAAAATTTTCTTTTTACCACGACGGATATCAAATTTATCATGCATACGTCTATCTTTGATTTGAATGTTCTTAGTACTTGGTCGTAGATTCAAATGCAGTAGCAACTGGCGGGAAGTACGGCGGCTGATAAAGGCCATCATATTTTTATTTTTCGTAAGTTGGGCGCCCGACTTATAACTCAGGCGCCGGACTTATAACTCAGGCGCCCGACTTACTACCTCAGGCGCCCGACTTACTAAGTCAGGCGCCCGACTTACTAAGTCAGGCGCCCGACTTATAACTCGGGCGCCCGACTTACGAACGGTCATTATTTATTATTTTCATACGTCGGGCGCCCGAGTTAGGAAATAAATTTAGAAAAAAACTTTTGTTATAAGTCGGGCGCTGGAGTCATAATTCGGGCGCTGGAGTTATAAGTCGGGCGCTGGAGTTTTAAGTCGGGCGCCCGAGTTATAAGTCAGGCGCCTGAGTTATAAGTCGGGCGCCCGAGATATAAGTCGGGCGCCCGACTTAAGAAAAATAAAAATATGATGGCCTTTTTCAGCCACCGTAGGGAGGGGCCAGTGGTTCGTGGTTAAAGTTACTCCACACCGCCAAAAAATACCGAATCCTGGCGGTTGTAATCAAACGAACTAAACTCGTCCAGGAGTGGGAGTGCAGATAGAACTACGGGACCCACTCTCCTAATCCGGTGACAGACCGGCGCGTACGCTACGCGTAGTGCAGGCGTTCCGCCAATTAGATTCTTCGGTAGGTCTTCCGGTCAGTGTTACCGCTTCCCTGATTGGTTGAACGCTTACCCGCCAGTCTGTCACCCCCTTTAAAGAGCTGGGATTGTTAACAGTAACATCTCTTTCCTCAATCTCCTAGCCGGAGATTCGTTACGCTCGGGCCGAGGTTATATGTCGCTCCACTAATCTCTGGAGACGGCTAAGGACTACTTCGGGGTTTCCAAGGCACGTGTGTTACACACGGCGCCTGAGTAATTTTTGACCGTTTCACTCTCCAGGTTTTTATGGTGCGCCAAGTAGTGCTGTGGATTTTCCAATCTAAAAATCTTGAGGATGCTGTTAATGTATTCTCTACATAAACAGATAAATTATTTTTTTACAATAATCCGTTCACATGTTAATATTTCTTTTTATTCGTTTGTTATTCATCTCACACATTTTTTACTTATTTGAATACATAATGAAAGCAAACACAGAATACGTAAACAGCTTATGGTTGCCAAAGAGAAATAGAAAACACCGAGTTTTTTTTCAGAAAATAGCCCTTGGCTTGAAGGATATGAAATTTAGAATTACGTTAATGGTATTTATAATGTGCTACTTTTAATTCTGGCAACTGTGGCCCTGCTATTGTTGCGGACATGCCACCAAGCAGGGATGCTGAGAATAGCGGGATAATGATCCGCATGATGATGAACTTAGACTGTCGTGCCATGAAACAGAGGCCCTACATGTAGTGAGAGATATTAGCTGTGTATTATCGTGCACACTACATTGCTCAACTTCCAGTTCGAAGCCAACGCGCCAATTACTGCGCCATAAAGGAATCCTCCATCCCAGCGGATTAAGCCGTCCCATCAGCTGCAAGGAGTTCAGTGCAACCTATCCCAGTCGTTTGTCAGTTTACAACAGGATTTATTATTGGGTCAATGCACTGTCTGGCCCTGTATGTCACCCACGTGCATCTATTGCGTTACCCCTCTAGGGACCAATGACGTCACGGGAGTAAAACATGGCGCTTAATGTCGTGGCCCCTTGTTCTGTCAGTCCGTTCTTGCAAAAGACCCCAGACATGATACACTGTGTATCCAAATGAAACGTTAACATTCGGGGTTAGACTATTGCAAGATGGGAAAGAAAAAGAGCAAGATCTTTTATGTTCTCCGTCAACACGCGCATCCATACTCTCTTCCCGTGGGCTGTAGACTCAAGCGAAAACACGAAGAACCCGGAGAAGTTTCTCCTATGAACATCCTGGGGCTGTGCCAGTGGCAATGGATCAATGATCAATATATAAATGACTACATTCGATTGAAATGATGGCTTATGTAGCAACATTTTTCAATAAACGGGTTGGCGAGGAGGAATGGCAACATGTCGGTAGAGTTGTTACTCATGTGTAGCCTCCCCATGTCTGAGGCCAGAGTGTGTATAGCCTCCCCATGTCTGAGTCCAGAGAGTGTGTAGCCTCCCCATGTCTGAGGCCAGAGTCTGTATCTATATTATAATTGACGGTGGCGCTTTAAATTCGAACACGAACTCCTCTGTGGTTTCTGATTGAAATGGCACCATTTTCACAGGAAGTGTTGAAAATGACATGGGGTGGCCCTTAAGCGGGTGGCATTACATTTTTTTACCCTTAAGCGAATAAAATGCAGGAAGAAACTTCCAATGATTTGCAATGCCCACTAGCCTGGTTTCGCTGGCCACCGTGTAGATGGCGCTGCGTACGCAACACCATCAACACGGTGGCCGACGGAACCAGGTGTAATGCATTGTCTTCAACCAGGCAGGGTGATCAGAAAATAGGAACTTCAACACATACAACTGCTGCCATCTGCTTCCCATAGGCCTAGATTATTGTCCGAGGAGTTGGCCCCCACTAAACATTTTCCTCCCACACAGAGACGTCCAGCAAAATGCCATCCTCTGGCCACATGCATCCTGTGAATGTGCTCGCCACGGGTACCATGCTAGTGTGGTCTAAAGGAACGTGACCTAATCGCCTACTGCGTTCTTGTCGTGACTCCTGAAAAATGACCAGCAGGCCAAGTCTTGCTGGTCGATCCTGTAGGCCCCCTATACTTAACACGCCTGTGGAAGTTACCCACCAACTTTTAACAAAAACCATTTACCAGCGCCTGGCGCACAATGGTCTTCAAGCACCGACGGCCAGTATCACGAAAAGAAGAACATATGGAATCATTGCTGACCTACTGAAGTACTGACCTACTGTCCTACTGACCTACTGACCTACTGTCCAGTAAGTGTTTTAATTTGTCTTTCAGTTGTTTGTAAGAGGAGGAAACAAAAAAGTATGAAATGTAACAAGAAAATAGGAAAGCTGACCACGGTGAAAACATCGGGCGTTCTTCCTGATGCTAAAAAAGTTACACCCCTGGCTTCGTACCGTACCTCGAACGTAAGGAGGTGCCTTGTTGGGTGTCTGTTTCACCGGAGTCATGTCTGCCGATCGATTGCGATGACCCGGGTTGGTACCACCATGGCCTGCCTCCTTTACAACGTGTCATACACGGAGCACCCGGATCGATTCGTCAGTAAAGTAGGGACGATTTTTACTGAGATGACCTGCGACTATCAGGGTAAGTTGTACCAGATATGTTTCCAGAATAAATGCCTTTGAATTCCCAAAACATGGTTTCAATCATCAATTAGTATCAAACTTCACAGAATGATTCCAACATGTGACACGTGATCTCTCATTTCTCCGCGAAGTCATGTTTTTGAGCGCAACTGGCTTCCTGGTCAAAAAGTTTTCGAGTGGCGTCGGTCCATCCATAATTATGTCAGTCCACAGGGGCGCACTTTGTGTGACCGTCCTACATGAACCTACAATATAAAGTCGGGTTTTTCATTGCAGAGCTGAACGTCGTAGGAAACATCGTCTACACTGGAAAAGAGCGCTCACTCGACCTGAGCAAATTGTCACCAAGCCTTCTTAAGATGCCAAAAGTAGAGATAAAGAAAGACTTACCAGGCGTGGAGACTGAGGAAGATTGTTGGGTGCAAGCTCTCGATGTCGTAAAGAAAGGTGATCAACTCCAGTTTAGAAAATACACGGACAGGAGAACTCGCAAGAAGGTCATTGCTTGTCGGATTCTTGCGTTATCGTAGTAAGGCAGTGTTGGTGTATGTTACGTGTTGAATCCCTGGTGGTAGACAGGTCGCATATCCGTGGATTGGTCACAGTTGTTTTGTCTTTGTGTCAGTGATTACATGTAGGATGCACTTAAAAAGTGAATTGCGGGTGCGAATTTATCAACAAAGTTCATTTCACAGTTCCGCAGTAACCGAAGCTGGGAATAATTTTCCCAATCCCTTTGACAAACAGAAATAGAAGCCTTTGGGCCGATATTAATAAAACCTTGACAGCTGAGTTTGTCGCCAGTTGTGTACATTGGCCTGTACAAACTGGACGCACTTTAGCAAGTGACTAACTCCAGCAAAGTTTTATGAACATGGGGAAAAATGAATAAAAAATTGCATTTGGCGACAGACTTTGTCGATTGACTTTGCGACAGACCTTGTCGATTCCTGTGTTGGGATCCCTATAACGTACGCGTTCATGGACCATTTTTCTGGCATTTATTGCTCTCGTTTTACATGGAGTGATGATCGTACTGACGTCTGTTGTGTCAAATATCGCTGTGCGAATCAAACACTCAGTTTCAGTTTTTCGAATCAGAGAAGTTTTTTAAATAAACCTTTGCTGGCCCACTGCTAATTGATGTGATAAAAATCTGAGAACCGGATTCCATGATAAATCATTTTGTAATTTTTTTGGAAACCTAGAAATATGGCATTAAATTTCACTTCATCAATGTCGCAACTGTTTAGCCGAGAAGCACTCAGTGTATTAATCTTAACCCTAACTCACCCCTACCGCCGCACCTAGATGTACCGTCCCCGTGCGCCGAGCAGTTGTGCTGGTTGAAGAAAATGAGACACTTCGTGGGGCGAAGTTCTGTGACGTCTGTGGTATTCTAATGATTCTTGTCAAAAAAATCGCACCTAATAATTAAAGTTTGAAGGAATCGCGATTCCAGTTGATATACACACCATCTTGAGATCACTTCTCAAAAAAATTCCTTGTGATGCCATAGGCCCTATGTGGGCTTCGTGCGATGCATGTTATGCCTCTTGTATTCTATCTATGTCTGTGATAGCACATGTTCATGGTCTTGAGGTATTATAGATTCCTGCTACTTGCAAACATCCTTATTAGATTGTATCTAGATATAAGGTCATTTATTGGATGAAAGAATAATCATACCGGATTTATAAAGTGCCCATTTTGAGCCAAATGTCCGTTAACAAGCGTTTTACAGCTGATGTTGAGATCAATCATCCTGGGTAAAAAAGCATGGTCTTGGTTGTTTGAAGGTTTTAGACTGGGTGCAGAATGTACACATCTATCTGACAAGTTATTCCAGAGTGTGCGGCAGAAAGGTTGCAGCGGCACCGCTGCACGTTCTCCGTGCCTTGGGAATAGCAGGGACCGAGAACCCGTTGACGTTAAGCACCTTTGAGGCCGGTGGACATTGATCTCACACGATAGAGAAGTATCCAGGGGACTGGCCGTGCATACAGTTGAACATGCCACACCCGCGGAATTGTACCTCTGCATATACTTTACTCGACTCTGTCCCCAATCCCGCCACCCGTTCTGAGGGGACCATTACAACTTTGGTAAATAATTATGTTTCCGCTATAATCATTGTGCCTATTTGGCGTTCTGCTTTCATCAACTGACGATTCAAGTTCTTCCCTGAACCCAACAGCCCCGAGGTAATCTCTTACGAAAAAGTATTGGAACAACGATTATTATAATGCATCTCAATAAACTGGGGAAAAAGTTGTTTTGCTCATGTTTTGTTGTCTACCAGGCCACTGCCTACACATATCCAATCATATCTTTACTAAATCCATATTTGGTACCAAATCCATCTCATCATTGAGTCCCAAAGATACCATACATTTAAAAGCGTAGTTTTCTACATGTATTTGAATTTCGTTTGGCAAGAATGGATTGCTTTACGTGTCTAACCTGGTGTAAACTATTTGCTAATGAAGAGGGACCTGTTTCATAAAGTGACTTTAAGCTAATGGTACCATTAACTTCAATGCATCTTCCGTTCGGTTAAAGGTACCATTAGCTTAAAGTCGCTTTATAAAACAGCCCCCCTGGTTTCACAAGAATGATTGTTTAGTTTACATATAAAGGGACGAAGAGAAAAGACAGAAAGAAGTTTTGTTTCTTGATGTAGACTATCTGAATCCCGAGAGATGGCCACACTTTATTTTCTGTTAAAAAAGGGATAACTTGCCAAGTTAGATGTATTTTTGTAAAATGATGTTAATGAATGTTAATTGTTGCCACAACATCATTAAAAATGGTTCTTAATATATATATCTGTTACTTTATTGATTACATAATGTATTTATATGTGAAGTAAAATTCATTTCGCTTTGATATGAAAATTTATGAGTGTATTTTTAAAAGCATGCTTTGAAGTGGAATAAATTATAGCCTAGGCCTACCAGGAGTGTGCAGGTCTACTAGGAGCGCTTGAACCTCTTTTTTCAAAGGTTAGGACGCAATGAGAAAATAAACTGTGCTGCGATGTGTGTGTGCAGGTGACCATAATGATACAGCGCATTTTTCTCAAAAGTCAGTTTAGCTAAACTGTAAGGGCTAGGTTCAGTGACCAAATTTTCCAAGCCCAGTTTTCTAAAATGTCAAATAACTTTAAAACGGTCTCGTCCTTTTATTTCACATCTATACCTAAAGTATCAGCAGTGGACACAATCACGCTACACCGTGATTGTGTGTTAAATTTATGAGACCACATACATTTTCTGCATAATTGTGTACAAATTCAGCATTGGAAAAAGAACTGAAAATCCTTCCTGAATATATTGAGTAATGTGTGTTCAACATGAATATGGCAGATTTTTTTCAATTAAACGTTTTTTTAAAGAAGTTAGTTTTTGAAAATTGGGCCTACATTTTGTACAGGCGAATGTACAGGCAGGGTGCAGCGTGATTGTGTCCACTGGTCAGATGGGCAATGCAAATGAACCGAGCCCTTAACCCTCAACATCAACAGAAAACACACAGGCTTACCTTTATCTTGCTCCCCCGGCCGCCAGCGCCCCAGATTCTTGAATTGAGCTCCCGAAATCTTTTATTCCTGAAATATTCACCAAAATCGTATCCAAGAGACTAAACGAATTTCACTTCAGGGGCATCGTGTACTGCACACTCCGCGCCATAGCCTTGTAGACATTGGATGTACTACATTTTATCATCAAGGCCTCGTCGTGGTTACATAAGAGGTGTAGGCCTACCGACAGGCGGAATTGGATGACATAATTGCGTTTGACCAACTTGGGCATTCATCGTGTAATTCTGGCAAACTTTTTACTCTAGAATAAAACCTCTATCAATAGTACAATAGTTCAGGCATTTTTGATTTACCATTACTGTCAAATTAAAGGGAGTAGGCCTATGTAGAAAATGTGATAAAAGAGTTGGGGCTGGTTCATACTTGCTCACGGGCCGTCAAGCGCATGAAATTGATCCCAGGTTTCCAAGGCGTGAATGTGCACACATTTTGAAGTTGATCATAGTCGGCGTAAAATCCGGACGGAGTGTGAACCAGCCCTTAAAGCTAAGCGCACATGTCCGACAAAAAGCCTTCCGAAATGTGTACGTTTACCGGATCCGTTCACCGGATGCACTTTAACGCGCGGCAACACCGCGCACATGTATGCGTTAAAATTCGCAGCACCGACGGATGTCAGTTTTTCCTTCACTGGGAAAATCGAAGGGTTATCCCAAAATTACGTCATTATAAAGGAATTCCTTCCGAATAGCGGACGGCAACAGTTATTTTTGACGGATGAATGGAACATGTTCCATTCGTCCGATATCGCATGCGTTACTCAGTTCGTTCCGGATGATAATAACGGCCATGTGCGGTGGCAAGTGTCAATCAGTGTGTCCCATTTCAATCCGATAACGGATCCGGTAAACGTATACATTTCGGAAGACTTTTTGTCGGACATGTGCGCTTAGCTTAAGGGTAGGGACACACCTAACGCGATTCGTTGACGCATGCGGCAACCCTTTGTCAGGGTAGGGACACACCTAACGCGATTCGTTGACGCATGCGACAACGCCTTTGTTATTTTCCGCCGCACTGCACGGAAACAAAGGTTTTGACGCATGCGTTGCCCTATCGCATGCGAATCGCGTCAGGTGTGTCCCTACCCTTATTTTCCGCCGCACTGCACGCAAACAAAGGTTTTGACGCATGCGTCGCCCAATCGCATGCGAATCGCGTTAGGTGTGTCCCTACCCTTAGGCGGAAAATAACAAGGCGTTGTCGCATGCGTCAACGAATCGCGTTAGGTGTGTCCCTAGCCTTAGGGTAGGGACACACCTAACGCGATTCGTTGACGCATGCGGCAACGCCTTATCGCGTTAGGTGTGTCCCTACCCCTAGCTTAGCGCACATGTCCGACGAAACTCAATGCGTTAGGGGTGTCTGTTAAAATTGACTGTCCTGGCGGAATGACGAATCGACAGCGTTGGGTCAGTCGACTTTAAAAACACCCCTAACGGATCGAGTTTTGTCGGACATGTGCGCTAAGCCTTAGGAGGGTGGACAGGACTTTACAATGTGTTTTGAAAGGAGCGTAAAGAAAATTTTCCTATATCACATTTCTTTATTAAAATATACTTCACTAAAATATGTACACATACATTATTAAGAATCAATACCAGAGGCTCTGAGCTACACAATATTGTAGTCTTTTTATATAGGCCTACAATGTACACTGCCGCTGAATCACTCGCCTTATGTTGGATAAAAGGTAAATTTAAAAGGTAGATTCTGTCTTTCAAAATATGTACAAACTAAAACATAGAAACGTACTGTCTAAACCTTAATGAATACTAGTATACAGTTCTTCATTGGAAAGCTCTTAATGAACACCTGACGCAGAGTTTTCTTAGAAACATGTACATGACTCTGAACAGCTGTTTTTTATGAATTGTCATTAGCGACGAAAGAGTTAAACTTCCACAAATGAGTTAAACCTAAAGATCCGTTGTTTCAAACGCTGGGTTGGTGAATGTTGATGGAGGTTGTTCATTACTTTCTTCATCTTTAGGCAGCGGCGGCTTCTTGCATTTCTTGGTTCGACAGCAACCGCACAATTTCTTCATAACTCGATCGCATGGTGCAAGGGAGCGAAGGGGCAAGGGAAGCCACTTCCAATCCCTCAGCCTGGGTGGAAGTGCTGAAGGTCGCTTATTCTGTATCAGTTTAATGATCAAAACGATGATGATAAGGACAGCGATAGGTACAAGGACCCCAACCACGGCCTCCCATCCCGCCAAGGAAAGTCCAAATACAGCTGCAGGGAGGAGGAAGAACATTATGAAAAGGTAGAGGAAAGCAAACCATCGGTATTTAGCCGTCTCGTTTCCGAGGAATTTGGCAAGTTTAATCGGGACACGACGCATGAAGGGAATGGGATACCAGATGAGGATACCAGAAATATTGAAAAACAAATGGCAGAAGGCCACTTGTAAGGCATCACGGAGCGTCGTCCCTGATGCGGCCATGGCGGCAAGTAGCCCAGTCACTGTTGTCCCGATGTTTGCTCCAAGTGTGAGAGGGTACATTCGCTCAATAGACAAGACACCAACGCCGACGAGTGGAGTGATGGCTGACGTGAAGATACTGCTGCTTTGGACGACGATGGTCAGGCCTGCTCCGACCAAGATGGCCAGGTAACCAGCGAGGAATGCAGCTTTTCCAGGGAAGTCCGCGTTGACGAAACGTTTGAGAGCCTTGGCAATGCTACCCTTGAGTAAGGAGTGGAGGATCTTCACAATCAGGACGAGGCAAATACAGAGGATTAAAAGGGCTATCACCAGCATAAGGGCTCCAATCCACTCGTCATCCCATACTCCTGCTACGTTCATGAACATGAACTTACCTGCAATGAAGAGTATTGTATTTCATTTTTCCATCAGGGCCGACGCTATAGCATATTGGCCCTGGGGCCAGGGGCCTGATTCACAAAGCACACTTAGTGGTAAGTGTACTTAAACTCACTCTAAGCATACACGTAGCCGTTTGCGTGTTATTCACGAAGAACTCTTAAGATTACGTGAAGGCCTAAGATGTCTTAAAATCTACGTGTACTCAGGAGGTTCACGTAGTGCTTACTTAGTGCAGAGGACACGAAAGTTTGTTCCATCTACCTTTGGCGAATGGCACTTTAGGCCACATAAAAAAAGAAAGCTAGTAATCGTCCCCGCCCGACCCGCGAAAACGGGCCCGACCCCGTTTTTTTTTAAAAAAAAGTTTTTTTTCAAAAAACAGTTTTTTTCAAAAATTTAAAAAAAAAATTTTTTCATCAAAAATAACGTTTTTCTATTTTTTCCCCCAAAACGTTCAAATTGCCTTTTTACATATATTTTGACCATTGACATCACTTTTTGTTCAGTTCATATCGCACCTGGGATACAAAGGACGTGATTTCAAGGCATTTGGTTGTTACCATTGACTCATTCTTCATGCCAATTCACTGTAAAAAAATATTTAAAAAAGCCTCCCCCTACCCACCGCCTCCCCGAGAAAAGGACGATCACCATTTTTTTATGTGGCCTTAGTTGAACTTTGAAATTGATCAAACCGCAGCCAACGTTATACCACTTGTGTCAAGTTGACCAGCTGAGTTTGTACCACGCAAAGGGATTATATAGGGCCGTTTAGACGACAAGCCACACCGATTGGATCTGATCGACCCGCATGGGGTCTCATTTGCGTTTAGACGAGGTTTGAATGTGGTCGTATGTAGTCCAATGCGATCCAATGTGGATTCAGGACCATTTTAAATCCACATTGGACTGCATTGTTGGGTAGCGTTTACACGCAAGGGTTTTGAACCAATCGGGTTTGATTCGATCGGACCGCATGTGGACTTTTGCCTGTCGTCTAAACGGCCCTTATACTACGTTTCCATGCTTCATTGAGAACCCAATTATCTTGATCGGTCCTTTTTCTTTTTCTGGGTGAGGTAGGGCCGTTCAGACGGATCGCATGTGGATTTTTGCCAGTCATCACAGGCAAAAATCCACATGCTATCCGATCGAATCCGATTGTGGTTCAAAACTCTTGCCTGTAAACGCTACCAGTGCGGTCCAATGTAGATTTAAACTGGTCCCGAATCCACATTGGACCGCACACGACAACATTCAAATCTCGTCTAAACGCAATTGCGACCCGATGCGGGTCGATGGGATCCAATCGGATCGAATCCCCGATCGGAAGTGAGGTTACTCCATGGCACACAATGGAAATCCTATTGTAATGTAGGCCTACAATGCGGCTTATTCTGTCAATCGGTGACCTTTTTTGGGCACTGATCGGGGATTCTAAACTCGTTCCGGTAGCGTTTACACGCAAGACTTTTGAAACATAATCGGATTCGTATGTGGATTTTTGCCTGTCGTCTAAACGGCCCTAGTACTGCCAGCGAACGGGCGACGTGATTAAATTGCGACGGGAACTGATTGCTCTCAGTTTGTATGCAGCAGGCCAAGGATTCCAGTGTTTTTAAATGTTTTAGCGGCAAAAATTTCTTCGCTTCCCTCGCATGTGTGTCCCCCACACTTTGAGTTTTGCGCTTTGCCCTTTTCCGTTTCCCCATGTGAGTGCGTGGTAGAAAAAGTAATTTTATTGTTGGTACCACAGATAAACATAGCGAACGGACAAGCGCAAAGCGCAAAACGGAGAAGTGAATCTACTCTTCTTCCGTCTTAACGTAAGCTTACGTACACTTTGGGTTAGAGTGATCTAAGAGTGATCTAAGAATGTTTCGTGAATATAACTTACCAGTGTCTAATCTTAAACGTAAACGTTCACTTAGAGCGTGCTAAGATAGCGAACTTACGTGTGCTTTGTGAATCAGGCCCCAGATTCACGAAACCCTCTTAGCGTACGTATGATCTTAGTACATGTACTGCCCGTATCTACTGTTCGTCGACTTGCTGACAATAGATACGGGAGTGCTAAGATCATACTTACGCTAAGAGGGCTTTGTGAATCAGGCCCCTGGTAAGTACGGAGGAGGCCATCACAAGCTACTCATGTTCCTCACTTGGATGGGGTATTTTACTTACCCTTGCAAAGACACAAGGCACCACGGCTTACTGTCCCGTGCGACGGACGTGAAGAGCCGGGAATGAAATCCCATATGGCCCGGGCTGGATTCGAACCCGGGACCTGCCGCTTAGCGGACGTGGTAACCACTAGGCTAATGAAGAGTGCATACAAGTGTAATGTTTTTCAGTGTGGCCATTTTTCTGTGTGACACCCATTGTTTGGAACACACTGGGAAACAGACTCACTGTTTCTCTGTGTGTTGTCGATTGTCAAGTTCCACCTTATTCCGTCAATCTATTGTATTGTCACACTGCCACACGGGCCACACTGAAAAACGTTACACCGGTACAAGTAGTCATGATTCTCGCTGAGGAGCTAACCAGTACCCTGTCACATGTGGACTCCCCCTCTCGTCTCGTGATAGTCACCATTCGAGACAGTTTCCAGCACGGACTAGAACTTCTACTGACAGACCCCCCCCCC
>NMRB01000035.1:246513-300270 GCA_002633025.1 Notospermus geniculatus
CAGTCGTTGCGTCAACTGACGTCCAATGATAAAGCCAGTTCCCAAAATTCAAAACGCCCTAGCGGCTGTTGCGGGCAAAAGATTTTTTGGCAACATGACTTTTCTGAAAGCTGGGTCGCCAAGGGTCCTAAACCTGGGTTCAGATTTGCTCTAACACGATGTTTCCGCAGAACGACATAAGGATGTGGACTAGTACTGGCATCCGTGGTAGACCGCGGGCTGGACCGTAGTGCGGCTTTGAGCCTCCGGGGCTCAGCAGCCGCTTCCCCCCACGGCCCGTCACGGATACCGTGATAGACCGTGAGGAAACTTAGCAAGACGTAACAAAACTTGAATACAGAGAAAAAAATAGCCAAAATCCCACGGAGCACTACGTTTCGGGCAAACGGGGCTGCCGTGGTGACCGGGAACATACTAAAGTAGTGTGAACGTAGCATTAACCAGAGGTGTTTTCGGAATCCTGCTCGGGATGATGGTCCCCTATTCTGCCCCTCTGTCAAAAAGTGTCCCCGGTCCTAGTCAAGGCATGCAAGTCCCCCACACCACCACCACCCACAAACTGCAATAAGAAATTGACTTACTTGCAGCTGCCACCATTGTTATGACAATACTAGTTGAGGTGGAGGAACTTTGAACCAGGACGGTTGCTAGGATACCGACCATCAAACCTGCAATCGGGTTTTGGAGCAATTTGCTTTCCCGGAACGTCTTTCCCGCTGTTCTACCTGAAAACAGCATAGTAAACGTGTCTTGATTTTAATGTTGATGTCCAAACAAAGACGTAAACACGAAGTAGGAAGACTCCCAAGTTGGAATCGACAATCACTTTTCACATCCTCCCACAGCAGGGGTTTTTACCTCACTCCTCTTCATCCGTTCATAAAGGGAACGAGACCAAAGCCCTGCTGTGGGAGGATGCACTTTTCACGAGTCTTTAGTGGCCAACTTATGGTGGCAGCCTGAATTTTCGACCCAAAGGCACTTTCTAGTAGAGATTCCAGAAAAGACAGTCTTTTCTGGAATCTCTACTTGAAAGTGCCTGAGGAAGACCCGAATTGGGGTCGAAAATTTGCGAACTTCGGAGACGACTTTTGTGTGTCGTTCTGTGTGCTTTTTGCTGGATATTGGCAGCCTGAAACTACTAAAGGCTAATTCGTATTCAGAGTGTAGGTCTTCAGTTCCCCCGATAGAGAAAACGTCGACGGCTCCTCTGTCTGGAAAATGAGGGATACTTGCCTCCAAGCAGCTTAAAGGCGGAGCTTAGAAAGTCGAGGGAACAGATGAACATGTAGAGAAGACCAATGAGAAGGAGAACTTTAAGGAAGTAATGCCATAAGACACGTTCGGCTTTCCCTGCATTCGTCAGCTCTGTAACAAAGAAAGGACAGGTTGAATGTTGAAGATGAAACCGAGTTGACAGATACATTTAATGAAACTAATTCTGGTTGCATATGACAGACCACCAATCGATTTTGTTTGGGGAACGACCAAATTCTAGTAATGGCCGCTACACACGATCATATTTTTCATCCAATTTTGTGAATATACTCAATAAAGGCCTACATGCTGGTTTATGCACCGAAGCCCCAATACGGCCCGAATCTGAATTTCCAAAAAATTGGATGAAAAACTTGATCGTGTGTAGCGGCCTTTATAAAGACATCCACATCCAAGGGAGAATTTACTGCTATCGACGACAACATGCTTTCCTATCTCTGTTTGATTCAAAATTTATGAGTTTTACCTTTCCAAGGGGTTTGTTTCTGAGCAAGGTCGATATCGGTCGACCAGGGGTCTACTTCTTTTGCTTCACTCTTCTTTCGTTCTTCCGCCTCTTTCTCGCTGACAACATCTTCATATTTGGGGAGTTCAGCCACCGCAGGGGAGGAATTGCGATCGGTATCGTCATCAGAAATTTCGATGGCAAAGTTTTCTATGCCAACATCAACAGCTTTATCATCCTGAATCGTAAAGAAAAAAAACGTTTTTGTGACACAGGTAGGCCTAGAGAACTCTCAGTGGGATCACCTCAGCGAGCCATATCTGTGACCTGAATCCTACGTGTGCTACCTCATCTCAGCGAGCCATATCTGTGACCTGAATCCTACGTGTACTACCTCATCTCAGCGAGCCATGTCTGTGACCTGAATCCTACGTGTGCTACCTCATCTCAGCGAGCCATATCTGTGACCTGAATCCTACGTGTGCTATTACCACCTCTCAGCGAGTTTTGCAATCGGCGATACGGTTCACAGATACGATTTCAAATCTTGCAGACGTTGGGTCATATGAATAAAGAGTAGTAAATGCTTTTACTTGAATTTTGCAATACAAATGCACTAGACAATGCTGTACAAATGTGAAGTAAAAGCATTTGCTAGTCTTTTGTTCATATGACCCGTTATCTGTGTGCTGACAGCTTAAGGGCTGAAATCAGGGCTTTAGATAATTTTGGAGCGCAAAGACTATCGTACTCTTCTATCAGAATTTGAAAGAGTATTTTCACTCTTCAAAGGAGTATTCCATAATTAAAGTATTGCAAACTGATAAATCTCAAGGAGTATTTCACCCTTCCAGTTCTGGAGCGGAGGAGCATTTTGAGATTTCAAGGAATATGCCTATTTTGAGCAACAATACTCCTCTTATCTTAAAGCCCCACTGTATTCAATCTGAAAAACGCAAATCATCGCCGCGATTCTTGACGTCAGTGCACGACGTCACGACGTGTAAAATGTACTGCGCTCCATCTGAATACATATAGAGCTCTCCCTGTCGTTTTTTCTAATGTGTGCTGAAAACTAGCCCTTGATTCTCTGAAGTACGTATCAGACAAGCATTTTGGGGACCTTCACAAGGCTATGAGACCTCTTTGTGCTATCTCCTAACATTTTGAAAATATCGTAAAATTCAATACTGTGGGGCTTTAAGCCCTGTGAAATCTGAATGTCTATGTGCAATTTTCAAAAATGCGACTTACATTTTTTTCTGGTGAACTCTTCTCAATGCCTTCACTCATGATGTACTAGTCACAGGAAGAATACCTTCACAGCACTGCCCGTCCAAAGGAGATATGTGGACGTCTGAAAGCTCAATGACGGAATGGTCTGATTACCTCAAATCAACCAGTTTAATACAATTTCCAACAAAAAGAAAAAAAAAGAACTCAAGACTCGACTTGTCGGACATCGTTGGGGTTCTATTCAAACGTATGATGTATTATTATTATTTTTTACGTAACTGAAGTTTATGAGTACCGGTAAACGTCTTTCAGTGTGACTCGTGTGCCAGTGTGACATTACTATACACCCAGGGTGTTTCAGAAAAACGTGTCATCTCCAAAATGTTCCCTAAAACTAAAACTCAGCAAGATTTGGAGTTGGTTTTGCACCATTTTCAACCCATTCAGGTAAAGGCCTCTTGTGCAGTCATGCATAAAGCAATCAGAGCAAAAATTTCAAGAGCAGTGATTTACATCCCACTCTACGTGCCTACAAATTTATAGCTCCAAATCTTTCTGAGTTTTAGTTTTAGGGAACATTTTGGAGATGACACGTTTTTTTCTGAAACACCCTGTAGATTAACGGAATAAGGCGCAACTTGACAATGAGCGACTCCAGACTAACATTTCTCAGCTACGGCTCGAGACTGACGACTGCAGCGCCCCCAACATCTCCCTCAGCTACGACTCGAGACTGACGACTGTAGCGCCCCCAACATCTCCCTCAGCTACGGCTCGAGACTGACGACTGCAGCGCCGCCAACATCTCCCTCAGCTACGGCTCGAGACTGACGACTGCAGCGCCCCCAACATCTCCCTCAGCTACGGCTCGAGACTGACGACTGCAGCGCCCCCAACATCTCTCTCAGCTACGACTCACTCGAGATCACTTTACAAGAACTCAACATCACGATTTATGGCCGCTTCACACGGTCAAATTTTTCATCCAAAATTCTGATTCCGAGCCTATTGGGGCTTCAGTGTATAAACCTGCATGTAGACCTTAAAGCTGCAATCACATAGAGCTACACGCTACACGGGCACGCCGGTTAACAATGGCTTCACAAAAGGGCTTGCGACCGCGAAGCCCTTGTTAACAGGCGTGTTGGTGTAGCTCTATGTGATCGCAGCCTCACCGACCATATTCAATGAAAAATGTGATCGTGGTGTGGAGCGGCCATTACGGCCGCCGAATATAGTCAAATTTTTCATCAGATTTTCTGAAAATAAAACCTTAACATGCGGGTTTATACATTGAACCCCCTAACAGAACGTAAATCTGAACTTCCAAATACGTGGACGACAAAATCGATCGAGTTCGGCGGGCCTTACAACTTCTTGACAACTAAATCCTGAAGGGAAAGGGCAGAAAGGACGAAGAGATCACGTCAAACACCAGAGACGAACAATGGGGAGGTTTCGAAATCAAACGATAAACCAAAACTTTGCGACAACGTTATTTTTCATACTACACATTAACCAGATTTTGCATTGCATTTCGGTACAAAAATTAAGTTATGTTTATCGTTTGATTTCGAAACCTCCCTAATATATTCAGGAAGCGCTCGTACGTAAACTACTGTCCATTTGGGAATCTTTCATTCACTATCAGCCTGACAAAGGATTTGCATACCCTTAAAATTAGGGTGTTTTGGAATAACGTCCCAGGCCACCGTCCTCAAACAAACCCTATAAAACACAATATCTGCTTTTACGATCTGCATTGTGTGCACGCACATGTGCTGCTCTACTTGTGTCTTGGAATTTTCTTTTTTCAGTTTCATTAAATTTGTCCGTATACGGCCAAAGTTTTTAAACATACAGGAAGTTCACAGTTTATTGGTCTTCCTGGAAATATTCTAAGTCCAAAAACTAGGCCCACAACGGGAGGCGAAGGATGAACGGTAAGTCTGATCACTTTCGTGGCAAGTTCTCGGCCAAATGCAGTATGGATTGATTTTGAGAGGGATCAATTGTAATAGACCCCGACTGATCAATTTCACCAAGGCCGAGCAGGGGTAATTCATGGTTCCCAAGTGCATCATTTTGTAGCTTGGACTTAGTCCAAGCTACAGTTCTTTTGATACGACGTCCTCAAGATCAACCATGAATTACCCCTGGCAGGCATTTGTGAAATTGATAAGTCGGGGTCTATTACAATTGATCCATCCCAAAGTCAATCCATACTGCACTTGGCCGAGAACTTGCCACGAAAGTGATCAGACTTTTATACCATTCATTTTAGGCCTTCCTTTGTGGGCCTAGTTTTTGGACTTAGAAAATTTCCACCAAAGACCAATAATCTGTGAACTTCCTGTATTCAAGGATTATGCCCACTGTACACGATCCCTCAGAGAGTTGGATGACTAAAAAGATTCATCCACAGCGGGAAATTGGATGAATATTTTTCGTCAGTCTGCAAAGATTGATGGAATAGAGCAGGTTTTGAATGACGAATTGACAAAATTTGACCGTGCACCGCGGGTATTGCGATTAACAGGCGTAAGCTTTTATTGAGCATTATTCAGAAAAGTGAGGCATGATCTTAGGTTTTACACTCGTGGTGTGTTCATGATAATACACTCGTGTTGTGATCATGGCAGACGACGTGCATGGCTCAGGTCGTCAGGGCTAAATTCAGTCTGGACACTTGTAGCTAGTGAGGGGTGTCACCGATCCCTGGCAAAAATCCTCAGGATCGAGCGAACTGACGGAGTGCAAAAGGGCGAAGATAGAAAGTTGACAATGTAGAGCTTTGTCCTACCTTAGATGCCACTCTAAAAGGCCTCGCACGCAGTTGGAATATGCATGGATGTGCAGAGGTGCAGAACTTCAGCCGGATAGTGTTGGTCTTCCAAAGGTCGGTCGCGGCCCATACACGTGCAATATCATTGCACAATATGAGGATCAAAATGGGCAATAAATTTTTGCCAATCTTTCTTCGATCCATCATGCCAGAAGCACAATACCCCTATTTTGGCCCCATTGCTGTATCCAAAACCCAGAACAAAAGGTGTTTCCAACCCAGTCTGTATTATATTCATTGATTATCTAACTCATGTGACTTAACAGCCATTCAACCACTCGGGCCAACTTTCGGGACTGATCCCAACTTGGAGTCACCAAACAGGGTCCCCGCTCCTTAAATCGCCAAAGACCCCCCCCCCCCCCCCGGTGAGCGAAAAACAACACAACGCATATTACTGTTGATTTCACTTTATTCTTTTCAGTGAGAAGTACATAAAAATCACGGAATTGCCATACAGTGTCTTACTTCGGTAAAAATAAATACATCTTGATAACTGGACTTAAGCACTAGCAAACTAATTACATGAACGCTATAAATGGATCCTATAGAGAACTTGTTGCTTATTCGTGCCCGCACCTTGTCAATCGTCTTCAGAGACTGGCACCACAGCCCAAACACAAGATGCCTAACTTGGATGTAACATTTTCTAGTGTTCCATGTATCTCCGTGTGTCCATACTAATGATGGCTGGAGAGACGATGACTTTTCAATAGAGGAACACAGAGAAATCTGTCACTCTCCTTTCACAGTGTTCCCCATACAATGAGGGGAAACACTGAGAAATGAGAACACTGTGGCATTTTACACCTGAACTGACCAGCATGACGGGTAGTTGCACATACTGTCGTAAGTCTGAAACTGTGGATTCACTTTCAGCCCATGCCGAACGATGAGATGAAGTCAACCAAGGGAATTTCTTCATGTTTGCCCGCCAGATCCGCAGAGTTTTTCCAACAGGTCGCTGCTAATCCCTAATGGCATATACATGTCTGTGTGTCTGAGTAGGAGTGAAGTGTAGCGCACTCCTATAACCGAGTTATAATCAACAATAGGGCGATGTGAGATTTCACCGACGACATATCTGTCATGGTGAGGTACTGTAACCGGGCTCTTCTTGATTACAATGCAGGGAGAACCATTATGTGTCTACCCCAAATTCGGCAAACCAGACGTGAATCATTAGAATGTTATGTCACACAAGCTACGATAGGGAAGAGTCAGGCTGCACATCATCATCATCCTATCTCACTCATATGAAAGAGACAAGGACAGGAACATGTTGATACAGGTACAGCTCATGTCCATATGAAAGGAAGTCCAAGTCACTGACTCATCCTCATAGAATAGAAAAAAACCCACAGCTGTTAAAATGTTCTTAATTTCAGTAACCAAAATATTCCTTATTCGGTGAGGATTGCAGGACGTGAAAGAATATATTGCATAATTGGTTGTCATGACAACTAGTTTGTTTATACAAACCAAAAGGTCTGGACACTTGGTGATGGTCTTCAAAGGCTAAGCCAACTTAAGTGTCGTTGTACAAACCAGTGCCAGGCTAAACGATCTTAATTTTTGGTACAACCACAGCGTCAGGAGAGTTGATGATGTTCTTCAGAGGCAAAGCCTAGCTCACCAGTCACTGGTTTGTATACGTTTATCATGACATTCAAACATGCAATAATTGAAAAAGCTTCTCCATTGGATATATCGATGGTAACTTAATCTGTTCATGATCATAATGGTTACAAAACCAGTTCATTGAGAAACGAAACTTATTTACAAATTACAGAACACCGACTCTAATATTACAAACATTACCAATTCAGTTTGGGAAAGAAATCATCAGAAATATCTCCAAACCTTAGCGCTGATTGGTCAAACAGAATATGTACAGACCGAGATAAAGGCGTGTAGATGTTCCTCACTTGATCTACATCCACCAGAGTGTCAGATATCATTGTGGAGTCAGTTGTTCCACTCATAAACAACGGTTATTGCACTGACCATCCAATGATGATACACGAACCATCCAACAATCACTTGGTGTTGGAAGGTTTTCGTTTTTAAACAACTCCCTGACACAAGTGTAAACAATATAATGAATATCTGCGAAACTTACCCCCTCTATTGGCCAACCAGTAAATCAAGAGAGGAAATGGACATGCCTTCTTTTGAATAAAGCATCGGTACTCTACATGTACATGTTTTTTATAAATAAATAAAGTTAGATACCGTGTAAGGCTGGGGGCACATGGACGGCAAATATTAATGCGGTAGGGGTGTTTTCAAATTTGACCCAGCGCTGCTGGACTCGTCATTCAGCGGACCCCATTGAGATTTGCCGTCAATGTGCACCAAGCTCAGTGTGACCATCGTTGTTCTGTGTTCAAACTTCAAAGTGTCGGCATTCATTCATGCACTGACTCAACCAAATCTTTCAATTTCATGTATAAGAGCCATCAGTAGGGGGCGGAGCTACTGGGCTGATCGTACAATGGAAGGAACTTACCAGGACCTTATTCACGAAGCTCTCGTAACTTACGGGAGTGTGTAAACTATTGTCCATTTGCGGACGACCTATTGTTCACTATCAGCCTGACAAAGGATTTGCGTGTCCTTAAAGTTACTGGAGCTTTGTGAATAAGGTCCCTCTGTTCTTGAAATGCATCCAGCTCCATACATACCAAGACGGCATATTAAAATGTCCACTGTTCCTTAGTTTCATCAAGAGAACATGAAGTGTAGGTGCATTTTCTTCACACATGAGTACATGTACATGTACATGAAAGAATGAGATTCTTCGCTCCTCAGTCCAACTTATTATTAGAACTGTTTAGTGAAAGGCTTGATCATAACATGTGAACCACAGTGAGAATAAAATGCTTTAGGCAGCACCTACCAGAACAACACCAACACAACTGCATCACATGCAGGGAAAGTTCAACATTTCAGGAGAAAAAAATAACAAAATGTCATAAGAATCAACAAAGGAACAAAACAGAAACATAGCCTCGTGGCTTTCAATGAGCATCAGCATAAATATATCATGATATATTTATGGCATCAGTTATAAATTATGTCAAATAATAGCCAGTATTATGTTCGATCAGGACACCCCGATTCCCAGGGCAGGCAGACAGAGGGGTCAAACTCATTCAAGGCCTTGTGACCCTGAGCTTGCAAGTCAAATTTTAGCCATACTGCAGTCAAAATGTAGTTCATCGTATGAAGGGTACCTGCGGCAGTATGATATGGGTTAAGCAAGATTGTTTCCCTTTATGAAGCCGAACCTNCATTTTGACTATAGGCCTGATGTCGATAAATAATTCCCATTCTTGTGTGAATTGCAGGGAATGACATTCTTATTCAACTCTGTCCTGGTTCACACTGAATCATAAGGACAATCACCCCTCCGCTGAGTCAGTCATGAGTGAACGACTTGGACAGAATTGGAACACTGTATTGTATGTGCATCGGCCCGTGGTGACACTCTTTATAGGCCTACATATCAAGTGAAGTGCCAAATATCGTATAAACGGCTCAACAGACTGCTGGGCAAATTAATGTACGTACAGGAGGAGACCGGAGGGCCTGGAGAAAACCGACACCGTCGAAGAGAGTTGTCCTTGCTGTCACACGAAGAGCAGGTCCAGGGGATTGAACCTGGAACTCAGCGGTGACAGGTGTTAGATGATTACACTACACCACTCTGACAGCCCTCTACCTTACGATCAGTGTGAATGGCCAAGACTTCAGTCGGATAGGATCCGGGGATAGGATGTATGGTTGTGTGACTGGCTTGCTTCCATGAGCACATTATCATTGTACTCTTTATAACTAACTTGTACTAGAAACTGACAACTTTACAAAGGCTATGATCAAATATAAATAGACATACACTGATGTAGATACACAACTCAATCGTCTTTGATTCTAAACTTCATTTTCTTCACTAGAGATCATTCTGAGGTGGTAAGATTCTGAAAATAGAATTCCAGATGAGAATAATTCGTATCAGATCTATGGAACTGGGTTTTCACACATGCTGCCCTCTGGTGAAGAAAATGCGTACTGTCACAATCTACATACACAGTATACCATTGCACCATTTTGGCAATTTCATTCCTCGTTATAAAAATGATCAATAATTAGTCAATGCAGCACAGATATTCATATCATATAAGAATGTATTTCATGGTGAGCTTCCTCAATTTTGAACCCTTTCCCCGCCAAGGCCAAACTTGTTAAACATAAAATATGCAAAAAGCTTGAAAGTAACTTGAAACTAATCATGTAGGTATTCATTGGAAAGCTCTCAGTGAGCACTTTCTAATGGATACATATGTGTCAGGGTGTTTGTATGATTCTAGGATTTGATAGATCAGGGTCGTTGTCCACTTAAGTCTGCCATTATTAACGAAACTTGTGCAGACAATCCAGGGAGCTCACATGAAATAACATTCAGGTTATGCATTGACTGATGCACACGAAATATGTTACACGCTTTAGCAAAGGCTATTCCCAATGTCTTGAACAGGACTACCCTAAATAATTTACTTCTCACAACAACCAAGTGCCCGCAATACGTATCTAGAAATCTCTCAATCATCAAAAGCAGAGAAAAACAGCATAAATATTTACTCAAAGAATCATCCCCTGTCATGGCTTTTGTTTGATTTCTGTTTCTATGGTAACCATACATGTATTTCATCTCACCATAAGTAGACAGAGATCCCTGTACATTTAGACAGCATCTTACACTGCGATTCTGCCTCAGGTGAAATGATTCAACACTGACCTAACACTATAACATTGTATGTCTTCAAAGCAGTGTCGGTAGACAATCTCGTTCCCATTAGCCTTGTCATACAAACCTCGACCTTCATTTTAACACACAAGGGAACGACAGGGGCCAACATCGCTTCAAATGAGATCATCCTCCCCATTGGCTGTTCTGGTTTGCCCCCTCCTCCACAAGGACATCCGCTAGGTCAGCTTGTATTTCATAACAGAAACCAATAGCTCTACCCTTTCTCTCCATGTCCCAATGGAGGCGGGGGCTGAACATGACAGATACAGCCAATCTCTGCTGTCTCTCTTAACCTACAGGTTAATATCTGTACACAATAATTATTATGCAATGGTACCAAATGCTTTTGGTTTATGCCCCCAGTTTGAGACTCTTAAGTTATTTCATCACAATTCTTTTACCCCTCTATTCACTTCATTTAGAAACTTTGGTGTATCCTGGGTTCGACACGAATAATGATGTACCAAGATCACTGGTCCATATGTCCACAAATGTAACCAGAAATACTCATAGGCAGCAAGGCAATATACCTACGATGCCTATATAATCGTACATGTTAACTGACTAGGCAATACCCCTCACAACCACTTCACTGGCAACAAGGTAACCTAGGCAGCCTGTCAATCACTGGCAACAGGCAATATACCTTAGCAACCAGATCCGTCGTCAAGGCAAAACCTTAGCAACCTGACCTGGCAATGACGCAATATACCTTAGCAACCAGATCTGGCGTCAAGGCAATGTATCTTATCCACCAGACAGACATGCATTGGTGACAACACCTGGACATCCCTTGGCAACCAAAGCAACAGACAATGTCTGAATCTTCCGTCATCTTTCATCATGTCTCATGAAGCGATTACATCCAACTCTGTTGAACATTTTGAACACATTCAATTCCCAGGTTTTCAAGGGCAAGTACTGAGGCCCATTTCACAGTTTCCATGGAGACAAAGGGCAAGCACTGAGGCCCACTTCACAGTTTCCATGGAGACGACCTTGACTGTCATCCATCCAGCGGGCCATCATGATCTGCCATATTTGTCACATTTTCGATGAAGTGAATCTCCCGGCTACTCGTCTGTATCGCTGCTTGGAATCTCTATGCGATCTTTATCCATTTATTTCTTATTATAAAGCACCAAAATATTATGTTAAGTCACAGAGATCGAAGGTACACACAACAAAAACAAAATTCAGTTCAGGAGGAGTGTATACACATTTTAATGCTGTAAACGCCTCAAAATATCCGTGGTTACGCCAGAACCATAATCCTCTTGAAATTGGCATTGACTCAGAATAACCATGGTTACACCAGAACGTTAATCCTCTCGTAACATTGTATCGACTCACAATAACCATGGTTACACCAGAAAGTTAATTGCCTCAAAACTGGTATTGACTCGACCTATGCTTCATTTAAAGTGGGTCAGTCAAAATGCAAGTCATTAAATGTCCTCACACAGGATATCCTTCGTTTAAATCTCCGCCTACAACACAAGTTCCTTGGGTCAAACACCACATTTAGTTCTCCTTTGTATGGGTTACACCCAGCATCATCTTACATCACAAAACGGTCCACGCAGTGATCCTTGGCTCAGCCAGTTTGTAATCTCAGAATGTCTTAGTCTTGATGTTGTTCCAGTGATGGTAACTTTATCCAAGTCAAAAGAACACGTTACACTGGCCTGAGATCATCAATGATAGCCATCCATTGTCTACAAATACATCTTCACTTGACTCACATTATGTTGCATTATACAACAGGAGGCTGCAAAAGGAAAAGTGATAAAGTGGTTAATACGCATGCACATGTACATGTATGTGTGTGCATGTGTGTACCAGATGTGTAAAGCACAAATGGGATTTAAACTGGAGACCTTCTACTTTGTATTCCAGAACTCGACCACCTGAGCTGAGGAGACATGTCATATCAGTTTGGCAAGCTGTTTCTGATACTGGTACCTTGACAGAGCAGGCAGCACACATAGGCTACAAATTCCTGTCTGTGGGGTTGGAAAGCTGTGTCGTGGACAATCAACTCACAGTGAGTGATGAGGTCGTCGCACTCATAGGTTTTAGCTCACAGAATGGGCCACAGTGATGATCTCACCGAGATTTCCAAATATTATGTGGTACAAATCTTAGCAACAAGTTCAGACCCTTGTCGTGAACACCAACCTGTTCAAACATCTGTGCAACGTTTGGCAGTGTAGCAGTATTATCCTGGCACATTTCCTTTCGATGACGACGTCCCGTTGAGGTATTCATGTTCCGTGGACCTGTGGAGCTATTGCCAGAACTGGCTACTGGGAAATTAGGTTTATTATAAGAGGGCAGTTCACCATCTGAAAGGGAGAAAAATTAATTCCTGGTGTCATCCACGACTTCTAGTTAGCCCTTTCACTGCAGAGGTTTATTCTGTCAAATTTGAAAAATATGCACAAAAAGACTGAATCGCCTGTAAACCAATATGAACAAGGTATTCATTGGAAAGCTCTCAGTGAATCGTTTCATATGAATACCAATGTGACAGGATTTTCAGAATTTGTAAACACTTTTTTCTGTTTTTGATAAACCTGTCACTGGGAGTGAAAGGGTGAATTTGTGGTGAAGGGTTAGCCATAGAGTATCATGCAGGTGCAAGTGCTGCGTTAGTCTTCAAGGACAACTGTCGCCAGCTGTTGATCGGGTAGAGTGGGACAAGCTCGGGTACATGACATATTCCAACCAAACATAGTAATAATAATAATACCCCCCCCCCCCTCAATCACACTGAAGGTACGGTAAGGAAACCATGCTCACCAAAACCTTAATTTTCTCCCAACCATTGAGATGGAGCAATGCTCTTACCCCTGTTTGTGTCATGACTGAATACATTAAGCCTAGAAGAAAACACAGAACAGAACACCAAAAGACGGCAGAGACCACCTAGGACAACATCAAGAACTTACACTGAGGTCCCCACTCTCCATTCTGGTGAGGAGGCAGTGACGTCTTATTCATATTGTTCACATTATTATGTTGACGGAGACTATTTGCCCGCTCTGGTGGAGCCGGCGGTACCCTTTGACCCTGCTGACCTTGAGCCTGGTCTGGTTCGCGGCGGTGCCGATGAGCTAGAAATGGGAAAGGCGGACATGTTTTTAGGGGTAGCTTGTGGCACGAAGCTGGGAATTACATGTACACACATCCAGGGACGCCGCATTTCAGAAAGTTGTTGGATCCATAAACTGCCCTTCGCACGGACACCACTCTTCTTCACTGACTGTGCACTGAACGAAAGAATGCTTCGTTTCGAACTAGCGCAGCGAGAATAATGAAGCATTTTCTGTCCTGCACACTGGCCAGAGAGGATGTTTGAATTGGCCTAGCTGAGGAAAGGTTAGCTGCTGTGCTGCCACAGACGTGGACTCTAGGGCCCATATCTTCAAAGCTGTTTTAACGCTAAAATGCATTTTAGTCCAGCACTTGCATGCTTATAAGCATGCAAGTGCTGGACTAAAATGCATTTTAGCGTTAAAACAGCTTTGAAAATATGGGCCCTAGAGGACAATGTTAGACGATGGTGCCAAAGGAAAGCATTTAGGAAGAAGTGTTAGTTGCTGATGCCAAGGACGGATAAGCACTCTGAAATGAATAGCTTAATGCCAGTGGCTGGCACAGGAGATGAAATGAGGTTAGTTGCTGATACTAATTCTTCAACGCAGGTGAATCCAATGAAGACCTCGGTGGACTATCTTTGATGTCATGCAACAGATTCCTTATCAGATTCCTTATCATTACAGATGTGCATTCACACAGTTCAATGTACAAGTTTGAGAGTGTGCATTGTGTTGATTGCCGGATGCATGACCTAGAGGTTGCAGGTTCAATTCCCAGCTGAGGCAACGTTTTGTATAACCTTAACTTGTCAGAAGGGGTCGCCCCAAAGTGAAGCACTAAAAGGCTTGCTCCTTGAGTCCCCCAGGAAGTTGTTTTTGTCAGAGACTGGGGGTTGATAATATGAAGTGCTTTGGGACTCTAAGATGAACTGACCATGTTGACCTTGTTCCTGTAACTGTTGTTTTCGTTGTGACTTGGGGTATGGCTTCCTCTGCGGGGGCACAGCACTATAATTACTATCTGTACTATAAGGGCTAGTCGGTCTTTTGGCACGTTCCCGGTGTTTGTGGTATCGTTTTCCTGAAAATCAAACGAACAAGATGATCATAGTTATCAAACAACAAGAGGAAGACAGTTAACTTCAGCAGTTTCTTCAAATATTTGTCCACAGTCGTAACAGTTTGACAATTCATTGATTGAAGCGGACAGAACGAGCCAACGACAGACAGACATGGTTTATTCATTAAAGTCTGATAAAAGGATGTGCGTTTCTCTGTAAAACTGGAGACAAGAAGGGACAGGATGGAGTGAGTGACAAGATTAATGAAATAACGGAGGAATGAAAAGGAAGATCATGACAGAACTTAAAACATGCAAACTGTAAACCATCACATATTCATGTTTTGTCAGCCAAAAAATTCGTTTGTTGCAATCCCTCAGGAATGGCGTCTCCAATGGTAACTTGGTTCGCAGAGGTCAGGGGTCAAACTTGATCGACTGGCAAGTTGGGTCAACATGGTGAAAGAACTTGGGTCAGAAAGCCAGCCAGTTTTCAAAAGTTGGCAGCAAATATACTCCGGTTTACATACTAGAGTCAATGAAATCATGCAGAATTCCATCCAAAAAATGCAATGTTTTCACCACAGAACAAAACGTAAACCATTCAAGAACATGAACATGAAACACATGGCATAAGATGATATCTGACGAACATCTGGAATGACTTCAGAGGATGCTCTTCAAATCTATTGACAGAAGTCTGTGTTTCGAGGCATATCAGCATGGCAAACAAACAAAAAGTTATGCATCATAGCTGCTTAGTGACAGTGAGCCGTCCCGACCACACCCAGCAAGCGTTAATTTATTTCATCATAGGTGTCGTCACCCGTCACCTTCTACAGACCTCCACCAAGACATGACTGGATAGACATACACAACTAAAACACCATAAAGCATGCAAAAACAAAACATCTAAAATGACTCTTTGACATGAACTGATTTCATTCTGTTGAATCATGAACTTATGAGATGTTTTCTGTGTGAGGTTTGAGTGGACCTGAACGGTTCTTTAAGATATGACAGGGAAGCTGTGATCAGGGCGAAAAAAAACTGGATCCGATTTCATAAACTGACGATTTTGCTTGCAACACAAAAACAACTCTGTGTCATTGAATGGATCCTAGGTGAAGAGAGACAGGTCCTACACTGATGTACATTGACCATGTGCAGTGAAGATGTGCTGAGACAGTGCTGTGCGCAGGTGGTGCTATATTTGGTGAATGATTTTTTCCGATATCAAAGAAAGGGAATGAAGAAATATGAGAATAGAAATTGAATCATGCAAAATGTGGAAAAAATACACCCAGCTAGATGATTAAGAGAATACATTGAGAGATGAAAGAAGATAGTCACCGTGGTAACCAATCATTTTCGTAAGTTGCCACGGTTACATATGTCACCATAGCAACCGGTATTTACAACCAATGTTTCATACCTTGCTTTCCTTGTTGTTGGCTTGGGTCACATACTGTCGACCCAACCACAGTGAGCCCTGATAATTCTGCCGCCTTAGCAACTGCTGTTGCAAAGTCGGCCTCAGTTAGGAATGACCCATCAGAAGAACTGGCTAAACTCGATCGAGCGCTCGTACACTCAGAGTTGCTCCCGTCCGTAACGCTTGCCCACGACGCCATCATAGAACCACCTAGAACATTATGATATAAAGACTCGTAAAAACTAAGAAAAGTCGAGAGAGAAAACCTGTGATAGGTGACACATTTTAACATCAAAGTTGCCTTTCTAGGTGAGTGTACGTCGTACAGGTGACAAAGAGAGGCTTCATCAACTAAGGCCTGTTGGAGATGTTGGTTTGGCATGTTAGCATGTACACTTGAAAAGGCAAAACTCTGTAGCACAAAGAACATTTAGGAGGGAATATCAAACAAATGACTTCACCAAAATCTCATTGCTATGAGAAACTAAAGATATACTGTACGTTCAGTACAGAGAGGGGCTACTCCATGGGAGAGATTTCTCGAGGGGATGGAAAACTCTGGAAAGTCGATGGTGTCATTGGTCTCAACGTGAGGAAACCATGAAACCACAGAGAGCCAACTCAGGCAAGAAAACTCCCACATGGAAGAACACCTTTAGCTCTCCAAATGTTCCTTGGGCCACAGAGAGATTGATGGATTTGTATGCTCAGATTTAGTCAACAAAATGAACTTGGTGTAGCTTGGATTTCTGACAGTTGATAAAGTCAGTAGAAGACATGAAAGAAAACAAGTGAGAATGAAATCAACATGGATTTGACAGAAATTGTGAAATGGATGGATTTCAAACATAATGGTTAATTTACTTGACGTTACCATAGCATGAGAATAAAAGAGTGAGAACAAAATAGTCATGTTTGTGCACATATTTACAACATTTACAGATCCAACTCTGGTTAGCGAGTCTATTTTCAGGTGTCACACACGGGCTATCGGAAGTTGTGATGGGGGGGGGGGGCTCCTCTATTGCAAATGAGGCTTGAATGCATTGACGACAGCATTTTTGGGAGACATTTTACACAACATATTCTATAATGGTAAGGTTAGCTTGAACAGTAGGACAGCTGCTCTGGGTGATTAGTATGGTTGGCTTTGATATAACAGTTTATTTGCACTATATTTAAAACTGGAGATCGAGGTAAGGCAGGAGTATGTACAGCAATGTAATGTACAACTACTGTAACAGATGACAGGTGACAGATGCCAGTTTCCACTGCACCATTGGGACAGGAGTGTCAGTGGTTTAAGTAACCTTTAAGGCCCGTTTCCACAGAAGCGGCAGCGTGAGCGTTTTGACGCTTCGCCCATTGTTTGGAAGCAGGGCGGCGGAAAATAACAAAAGATTTGACGCACCACGCAGCGTGAAACGCGTCTGTGGAAACGAGCCTTTATGCCCAATACGTATCTAAGATAAAGTTAAACTCCCTACGCAGTTGTGAGTCGCGCCTCTTCGGTTTACTCGCTCTCCACAACTGCTTTACTTCGTGGAAGTCGCCGCGTTTGGTCAACAGATGGCGTCAGGGCCTGGCGCGAGTTTTTCAGCCTATCAGCACGCTGCTTTCAGAACTCTTTGGCCCGTTGGCAACGGATGTTCTTGTGCTACCATGGCTACGAACCGCTCGACCAATGAAAAAGTATCCCAGGCCAGCTTGGTTATCGGTTGCTCGGTGCTCTCATTGGTCTCTCTCAGCGCCATCTGTTGACCAAACGCGGCGAATTTTACGAAAGTAAGCAGTTGTGGAGAGCGGGTAAACCGAAGGGGGCGCGGTACACAACTGCGTAGGGAGTTTAAGATAAAGTATAATTGTTAGTTTTTATTTACAGTGAAGAGAGATTATTATGAGAGAACAACTTGTGTTGTTGTGCTTTGTGTGTTTGTGTTTTTTTCATGTTTTGGTGATTTGGGGTTGTGTCAGTAAGGCCATCGACTATGTTTTAAGTTTTCAGTTCCTATCACCTTTACCAAAATATCATCTGAAATTTGAGGTATTATTATCAATGACATCATAAAAGGCTTGTTGTTGATTAGTGAAGTGTGATCTATCACATTGAGCTAAAGTGAAGCCATTGTGACTCTACCCTATAGAACACATCAGCTCAAGTGAAGCCAGTGTGACTCTACCCTATAGAACACGTCATTAGCTTAAGTGAAGCCTGTGACTCTACCCTATAGAACACGTCATTAGCTTCAGTGAAACCTGTGATTCTACCCTATAGAACACGTCAGTAGCTTCGGTGAAGCCTGTGACTCTACCCTATAGAACACGGAAATGACGATTGGGTGCAGAAAATATGTGCAAACTAGAACGAACTTAACAAGATGCAGGGGGTGGCAATTAAAGCTGCACATGTAAAGTAGGATCATAAAGGTAGGGTCATAAACATAGGGTCAAAAAAGGAATCTGTGGCTGCAGGTTTGAATCTTCAATATGCTGGGATACATGTCCAAGAATTACTTCATAATTTAGGACTTGATGAAAGAAATTTTGCACAAAAATAACTCTCTTTGGAATCATCGGGTGGACAACATAATGGATCAGATTTCAACCGAGAACAATTCCATTAGATGTGCATTTCATATTCGAATTGTATAGAAATGTACATAATGAGGAAGCCAACTTGGCATGACATGAAAGGTGATTGTTATTAGCGGTGACTGTGCTCAACCCTCAACCATATGTGTGCTAAAAGCATCCATGTATATAGAAACAAATCCCAGATGTAGAAAACGTTTGAAAGACTTTCCCCCATCATAATCTATGAGTAGAAGTGACAAACATAGAGAACGTGGGAAAATACATGAAATGTAGGCCACCTGGTGAAAAAGCAATGTACATTCTCTTTAAGTGAGCAACTGGACAACAGACTGATATCACAAGACCAAGAGCTTGTTTCAAAGAAAAGGGTGAATCGTTTTTGTGCCACTTTCCCCATTTGACTCAGTGCAGTGCTGATGTATTGTGGACAATGTACACTGCACAATGGACGACAACGATTGTGTCATTTTACGAATGCTGTCTCATTTTTTAGCATGATAGGTTAACTGAGCTTGATTGGTGCAGATTTTGAATTTGTGATTTGATATGAGCCTGTTGTCTCACTGTCTCCCATTCAAATAGGCTCTAAATGGGCAATTCACCATTGTTGGTTTCCTTAGAGCTTCACTGAGACTAGACATACAAATAACTGCTATGGTTGAGTTGCCCATTGAGAGCCAACTTGCCTGAGAAACTCTCACGTGGATCAGCGCGCGCCTTTACAGACACATCAAGTGTTTTTGCAAAGTGTGTTAGACACACATTGCATCAAGGATGTTTCTATATACATAGGGTTATCTATACAAGGAATAAACCACGCAGCAAATCATTAATCAGTATTTCGGGAAAAACCCTTTGTGAATTATGTAGCCTAATTTGTTTGTTTTTCTATATATTTTCACAATACGATAGAATGTGGTTTGGCAGTGAAGGAGAGAAACATTGATAATGATTTGACACGTAGAATTCCATGATAATCAGCGTGGGGTGTTAACAGTGTGCAGGTTAGCTCAGGCTCAGCAGCCGTCGCTTACCGTCCGCATATAATTCTCCGACACTAGATTCGGGGCTGGCACAGTCTCGTTCCTGATTATCACTAGGATCGGACTCACCGGTGAACTCCGGTGGCATACTCTCGCCGTCGTAAACAGGCGATTCACTGCCACCCTGGTGGTATAAGTCCACACTAAGTGACGGACCATTTGGTGTTGACTCCAACCTGAAAAACAAGGAATGGTCGAAGTTTATACGAGTCCATGATATACGGCTCCAGGCTCTGTCTCTCCACGCAGTTATGTCACCATATCTCTGGTCTCTATAGCAACTGTAAACAAAGCATGTGCAGAACGGAATTCCGCCTGGCAGTTTTTGGTCAAATTCTGCAATATGGTGGGGCAGGTTCAGAGGTTCAAACATATCTGACGTCCACTCACCTAGCTGAATGTCCAGGGGAGTGGATAGGCTCACTAACTAGACTTGGTAATGAACTCTGTATGGCACGATCCATTGAGACTCCGTTTGTCGGTGACGGAGGGAGCTGGGGGTAGAGACGAGGGGTCTGACCGCGGGCCTCTGAATCACTCATGAACCTGTGCTCATGATCAGTCGGCAACACCTTATACCCTCCTCTTGGAGGCATCGGACCCTCAGGATCACTTGCCCCTCGCATTTGATATTTATCATAACCTCTTGGTGACGAACTTCGTTGTTTAGGCGACTGAACACGATTTGATAAGTCGTTTCTAGGCGACTGGTTCCTTCGTTCATCTATATTATAAGGCTGATTTCTTGGCGACATGGATCGGCGCTCATTGTCAGATAATGGCAAATTCCTAGGTGGCGTTGGAAGTCGGTCATGAGGTGACCGGTACGCATTCATCGCCCCCTGGCGCTGTTGGTTTTGAGGCATTGGAACGCGATAATTATGTTCAAATTTAGTTGGTGATCCACCCCTGGATGGTGAGTCAGGGGGCGTTCCTATGTCTGAGGGGGGAGGATTTTCTGGGGGTGGAGGCAGAAGATCCGCAAAGTTCAACACTGGGTTCCTCATGGCCATGTGCATGTTGGTCCGTCTGATCGGCATACCGTTCTCATCTGAAAATAGAAAGATACGTCATGAGTTATGTAACCTTCTCATAGAATCATATATAGGCCGACTATTCATGCCATGTACAGGAAATTGAGAATAGATTAGAGACCTTCTGTTCGCCAGTCAGAGGCCAGAGCCATTACACAGCAGCGATCCCTTACCAATAGTAAAGTCACTTGTAGGACTTGGATCTGGGGGTAGCATTGGTATCTGTTCTGATGGGACACCATAATGTCCCGTGTTTGGCCGGCTGTTGTCCGAGTTTGAATCATTTAGTAAATCCGTTTTTACACAGCTATCATTTGAGCCACTCTTTTCTACACCACGTGGGATGTAGGAACTTTTGACAGGGGTGAAGGCACTGCCACCAGTTTGCTGAAAAACGAACAAAATACAGCTAATGTCATACTGGAGAAGTAGAATGGTACTCACTTAGCAAACTCACTACCAGGAGGACGCCTCTCATTAAAGACAACATTGGGGGTCATGGCTCTGCATTTCTACAAGTGACCTTCGAAAAGTGAGGTTGCAGTATATACTAACCTGTTGATTAATGAGGTTATTGCTTGTACATAAATTTGTGGTCGCATACGGTGCGACTGGTAATGAGATCGGGTTGGCCTTGTTGTAAAATGTCTTCATCTGTGTCACGTCACTCGTGTCGTGGTTATAATCAGCCATCTTTTGTTGTCGTTTTTCCAGTATATTGGTGACATCAGGCTGCTGACCACGCATATCCACGTGTTCATTCTCTTTGTGCCCATAGGGGTCTCTAGGATAGCCGTCTGGGCGGCCAGCGAGGGCCACTTCTTCAGGTTGCTTGCCAGTTACTGAAGACAAGGTCGAGAAAGTTTCATCAGTCAGGACCGTGTCATTATCACTAGGACACACAAGACAGAGGAGTCATAGGGAAAATAGGTGCACACAACAAACTACACAGGCTAGCCAGGCCTTTATTTGTAACATGGCCAGATAACATCATCTCTGCTGACTGCTGATCAACTAATGATAATTTCCATCATAAAGAAATGACAACACAAGATTTCCATGAATGAGACAAAACACAGGTGACAGATCTAGAGCTGACCAAGCTCAAGAAGCCCTTTAAGCCCACCACGCGTGAGAGGAAACTAGGCAAATTCATCTCATGTGCAGGCGATTTTCCATAAGATTTTTGCAATTTCAGCCCAAAAGGAATATATGCTGAAATCTAACAGAAAACTACCCACACTGAGACAAAGTTGTCACAACAGGTTGTCATGAATGAACTTCTGCTGCAGTATAGTTTTCCCTCGTCAGCACTGGGTTCTAGAATTGAAGACATTTGTGAAGATCCAACACACATTTACTATTCCACAGTTCTGGATGATCATTGATCATCATCTGCATCAGTAAAATACCTTTAACGCAAATTTAATCTTATCGTGGGCTAAAGTGAGCTTGCTCTTGCTTATAAATCTAACTTACGGTTAAGGACCATACCAGGATTTTTAGCCTTGATATACGGTTTCCTGTTACGTCGTCTCTTGTACAGCCAGATACTGAACACACACAAGGCAAACCAGAGCATTCCTCCTATTATACCAATGATTGTGGGAATAAACCATGGCTCGTTTACGAAGTTCTGCACATAACTTGATGTCTCTGTGCCACCTGTTGAGAAAAGATGGCACGAGTTTAGTTGCTTCACCTTCCAAGCACTGGACAGGGACCAGTATTCCAGCTTGGTCAACATCTGACATGGGCCTCTTCAGTGTCTTGATAAGAAAGGAATTTTAGACGATATCAATATCTCTGTCGAGATTTACAAGGTCTTGTTCCACTGCTTGGATCTTCTGACAGAAAACTGTGAAAAGGTCATCTGTCTCCATCAATCAGTGACACCCATCAGGCAGAGGACTCAGGGTAAACTTGTTTGTTGATGAACCTGGACAAATCACCACTGGAGCTACATATTAAAGGAGCTGGACGTCCAAGTTGTAAAGACGATATTCACTAGTCTCGGTCACCCAGCCCCTCGGTCACCCAGCCGAATCTGAGGATCGAACGTTTGTGTCGCAGTACCTGCGGAACGAAACGGTTGGCTGCGCGAGACTACATATTCACTTCAGTACATATCACCGATAATAAGTGGCAGCACAGCGTGGACAGAGAACCAGTGAGTGGTTGAGTGAGTTGCATTGGACCGGGCACCAGTCTAACGATCACGGGGCGCTACTGGTGCTGCCACCTTCACGAAGGAATAAAACTAGTTTGCCGACCACTGATTGTAAACAAACTGGTTTGTTTACAACTTGGACGTCGAACTCCTTTTTAAGAAAATGCGCCCGCCATGGAGGGGGACAGGCCGAAATGTCACTCCGAGAAAACACTGTTGACCAATGCCGCCGAGATCTTCTAAACACCGGCACATGTATGTGTCACAGCCTGTCTCTGCGGCTGCTGGACAGGTGCCCGGCATCGGCGGAATGCGTGAGGACCTAATCGTGATCACAACGATTTGAAAAAAAACGTTCTTGGTAAAAAACCCAGCCTACTAACTTTCGCTAAACGAGCTGAATAACGAAGAGATAAACCGGGAGATAAACGCGGTAATCTTCTTCCAAACGTGACGTAGCCCTTAATATTAAACCTTGGGAGCACACTCCACGCACGTATGCTGCGCTGGGATTGAACTGGCATGACCCGTTGACGTCAACATCCGAACACTGGTGCTTCTGTGGCGGACTTGGCCGCTTGTGAGTGTCATTGACATTCCTTTTGAATTGAATCAAGCTTAGGAATTTGTGGTTTATTTTAATTGTTACGTATTTTAATTGTGTGTTCATGTTCACTGGGATTAGGGATCTTGTTTGAGGTTATTGTCTGCTGTCCGAGGTTGTTTTAGTGTTAGTTCTCCTACCTTTTCTATGTGATTTCGGTTTTTCGTACAGAAGATCGTTTTTATGATGCCTAGTTGGGCTTCTCTCAGATCCCGTCCTGTGTCCTGGTTTGCCCATTTCGGATAAAACGTACATTTTTGTGTCAAAAGAGATATTTCTGTGTAAGAACATCTCGAACAATTTTAGCAGAACATGCCCATAATTTTGTTTCCCGTGAGCGGTGGACAATGCATCTTGAGCGGGAGACATTGAAAAACGTCAACTGATCACGCGACGTGTCTCGGCCAATCAAATTCACGGATTCTCTCTTGAGCTATGATACAGGGTATTGTTATTGTTTCAGCAATAAACCTTTTGTCATCTACAAGAGTGCACCAACAGGCAGGTTTGTGCGATCCTTCTGACCTAAAGTGAGCTTAGCACATCTTCACTCAGTCGTTTCAAGTGTGGTTAAACAAAGGCAGTAATGCTTTAGAGTGTGAGCTAGGTAGGATTGTAAGGTACTACTAGTTATCTATGTGCACAGAATACCTGTAATCACAGCCGAACAATTTCTGTCGGACTCAAGTATACAGTCGTCATCACCTAAGTCTAGAATAAGAAGTTATCACTGATGAAGTAATCATGACTTTTTGAATGTGGCACCTTCGCCAGCATCAGGGAGCCACAACAGCCATCAACACATGAGCTAAATCCTCATTAAGAACTATTTATGACTTCAACCAACATATCAGATGGGCCAAAGTCAACAGGAACACTCTTCAAAGATAAATATAAACGTAGAGATGTTGATAGACACAGCTAGTAGTAATATTCTACTCACCCACAATCTGAGCCTCACTCCGAACTCCAACCCCCATCCTTGTCGTCGCCGCAATATATATCTTGTACATCATGTCCGGGATCACGTTTCGTATCGGATACCGGGTTGTCGTGGCATTCGTCGTGATATTACGACTAAATTTACTTGAATTTCCAATGCAATATATCTGAAATTTATAGAAGTGTCAATGTAACTCGGAGGAAACAGCAAAAGTTCAGCAGACCTGTAGGCCTAGCTGAAAGATGTCCTACTACGTCTTCTCAACTCGTCTGAAAGGATCAAGTGATGAGCACTGAATGAGATGCACCTTGAGTTCTCCAGCACCAGATCAAGTTGATTGTGAACGTACCTTATAGCCCTTCAAGATACCATTACGATGATCCTTCGCCGGCGGACTCCATGAAACAAGAATGGTATTATTTGCCACCTTCCTGGCGACGATACTCTGTGGAGGCATTGACGGGACGTCCTCCAATGTTTGAACTCTGACCCCGTTACTCAGTTGTCCTTCCACTGTCAGATAAAATGGCTGTATTCGTATCTCGTACCACGTGTATTTTTGCAGATTGCGAAGAACGTACATCGTAGCCCGCGGTGATGTCACTGTCTCAATGCTGTACTCCACGTGATGGTGGTGGTGATGATGAGCGTGGGTCAGTGGCATAGGGCGGTACTTGATGTGAAATCCTTCAATGTACTTGTGGGACTTGATAACCTGGAAGGTATGAAGTAACTCTCAAAACTATTTGCCTTGGGAAAATCTGATACTGAAGCCATTACGATCTTTTGGGTATAGCCGGACGGGCTCTTGGTTCCTAGGGGATGAAAGGTCTGGAGACAGAAGGTGTGGGGGCAAACTAAATGGGCCACAGCAGACCTACTCGCTTGAGTTTGGTGAAGTCTGACAACTTACGTTCCAGTTAATCTTGACAGCTGTTGAGCTGATGACCTCTGGTTCTCGTAGCTGGACCACGTTTCCACTCAGCTTCTCCTCCACGAGTGGAATATCAAACTGTGCCAGTGTCGGTCTGGATCCGTCTCCTCCTGGGCAAAAGAAACAACCTAATACATTGCAACGGGGTCGGCACATCGAACGCTTACGTCACAAAACAGGTGGACGGACATTGTGGTGGCTGTGCAACTTATGAGAGGTTGTGACCACAACACTTTCATTGCCAAGGCCAATGTTCTCAAAAATAAAACATGTAAAGTGCTTGAAAGGCACAAGAAGATTGTGACAAAGGTATGCATTAAAAAGCTCTCAGTGAGTGCTTTCAAATGAATACCAATGTGACGGGGTTTCAGAAAGACTTCAAGATTTGGTAGCGAAATTGTCACTGGCCGTGAAGGGGTGAAATTAATCTTGGATCTGACAACAAGAAAATGCTCCTTAAAGTACCGTGACCCACGGATGAAACAGGTATTGGAGGCAAGTGCCAAGGGAATGGACCACGTGGAATGAAAGGTACAAAGGGAACAATGTGGCTGTGTGTGGGAAAATATACAACACGTAATTGCTATAATCCACATATATACAATTTCAAATGTACATAATGGGCAGTTTTGTGTCGAAAAAGTAGTTATTAAAATCAACACCTCGTCCATAAAAATGCATTTCGTAATCATTATTGTAACCCGAGGCAAAGTTCAAACACCTCATTTTGATACTTTTATGTTGCAAGTGGCCTGGGAAATGAATGAACTATTTCAATGGTGTATCATATGAAATTTAATCCATGTATAGGGCATACGATGACATCAAAATAAAATAGCACCAGGTTACATACAAGAGACTAATGTTATCTTATTGATTTTGTCTTTATTGTTCAACTCATTATTCCAATCGTTTTTCTGATCAAATGACACCGATGAATCAGGACTGCTGATCAATCATGTTATGTAGGCAGATGACCTTTCACGGGATTCGTTACTTAAACTTTGGCTCAACTTTCATGACTCTTGATACCCCACTGCCATTTCACAACATGGGCGTCAGTGTTGTAACACACCTGTTTTAGACCTAACTCTTGGAATCATGGGGGATAAAAGGGTTAGTTACTACAAGGACACTGACCTCCAGTCCGAACAGGTTCAGATACAGCACTCGGTAGACTCAATCCATGGGAATTCCTCGCACGGACTAGAAACATGTAGCTGGTATCCCGACGAAGGTTCTTCACTTCGTAGGATTCCTGACTTCCCTGGATACGATCAGAAGCAACCACCCAACCCTGTAAAGAACATCATTATCAGTATCACTGAGACCAGAGGTGGATCTAGGGGAGGGTGCATGTGGCACAGTCCTCCCTCATGATGCTAAAATATGTTTTTTACCTCGGAAGTAATAAGTGCCATTGTTCACTTCACCCCTGTACCTGAAGCTTATTTTATCTGCAGTTTCGACAGAGTTGACGATTCCATGGACATACGGGACATACCTGGCCAGTCTCGTGACTGAAGTACTCTACAAAGAATGCAATGACAGGCGACGCCCCCTGGTTTGGATTCTGTTTCCACATCAGCTTGACGGAGTTCTCCTTGATCTCGGTGATGATAGGTTTTGATGGCGCACCGGGAAAGGTTGACGGCTCGGGCGTTCGGTGAAAGATAACGGAAGGTTTGCTAGGCGCTGCAATGGAACAAACAGAATATTGTCTTATCATAACTGGCTTTTATTTAACATTTTTTTGCATCAGTGCATTGCATTGCCACAACACACATCATCTGGTGCTTGCACACACAATCAATTTGTTTCCCATTGAAGAGGAATCAAGGCCTGAGTACTCACTGTTTACATGATAAGCTAAAATATAGAGAAAGGTGAAGTTAGACTTGGTCAGCATGTGATTTGATTCCTTGGTGTGTTTGATCAGTGCAGTAGTACGAAAATAACTCCTTATTTCGTCTCACAACCCATGGCATTTAGATCACTCCAAACTCATCTAAATCTGTCTTGAATATTGTGTTTGCTTCAGAAGGCCTAAATATGTGAGTCAATAGTGTAAGCCATGGACCCTGACTGGTTACCGGTTACACGACAGGGTACCCCCTTCCCACGACCCCACACAACATCCATGCTTCACTCCTCCATCAGCACAGGACCAGATGAGTCTCCTACCTTCGACAGTTAGTGCGGCACTCCATGTAGTCTCCCCAGTCTCGCTCACAGCTTTACACGTATACATCCCAGTGTCAGAGAACTGTAAATCTGATATCTGTAGAGTCCCAGATCCAAGGAGGGTGATCCTGGTACTCGCGCCTGCTTCTAAGGGTTTCCCATCTTTGTACCAGACAACAGTTGGCTGAGGATCCCCTGATGACTGGCAGATTAACATGGCTACACTGTTGATGGGGAGAGTCTGGTTTTGGGGACCTTGGTGGATGATAGGTGGTGGCCTTGGGTCAACATCTGCAACATGAAATGAGTGAAGTTATGTAAGAGTCAAGTAGGTTCCATAGTGGCATTATTAGTGACAATATTTTGAACTCACAACCTCCTGGTCAGTAGTCCAGCACTCAACCACCATGCCTCCACACTGATTCACTGATTAAGGAGATCAAGAGAAGGACAATTTGTGACAGTGGAGACTAGATAAGATAGGAAAGCTCCTTCTCCTCCTGTTCACCACATCACTCACCCTTGACTTCCACCTTGGCCTTTGCAAACGCACTCCCCGCCACACTCAACGCTTGACAGATATACTCCCCCGCATCGTCCTTCTGAGCACGCTCAATGTTCAGGGTTCCCTCCTCCGTGACGGAGAAACGGCCATGATCCTGGCGTGGGAACATGAGAATCTGGCTGTCCTCCTTGTTCCAAAAGACAGCAGGAGGGGGGTTCCCTGTTACCTCACACTTCAACGTGACGGTCCGCCCGACACCGACGACTTTGTCTTGTGGGGTGGTGACGAATGAGGGATGTGCTGAAAGAGAATGTGGGTCAAAATGTAGAAGAAGTCGACAATCGGCAAGACATTGAATTAATGTCTTTGACTTTCGACTTACGCCAAGACCAGTGACACAAACGACTGCCCAAAGTTTCTAGTTGCCCATTGAGAGGGACAGAAAATACAGTCAGCAACTGCTGCCATCTCTTGGCGGGAGACAGAACTATATTCCATAGCCACAACTATTTCTGGCCAACTGCTGATAAACAGACACTAAAAGTACACAATGTCACGACAGACCACCTAAATATCCGGCCGTCAATGTTCAACCACTTTTTACTCTAAATCCTCCTACACACATTCAAGTGCTCAGCACATACTTCATAGCCTAGATATTTCATTTGTTTCTTAGTCATGTACTTCAAAAGAATTCATCCTAACCACCATCACCAACTGCAAAAAACCTGACAGCAGCGGGCAAAGAGAAATGTCTCTGTTAGGTGAATTCAACTGAACTTTGGTGTCCATAAAGGCGTCTAAACTAAGGGAGGTTGGCTATACTCTACTTACAGTGAACAGTAAGCCTGCCAACAGCCTCAATGGTCCCCACAGGATTCTCAGCCTTACAGACGTACAACCCCTCATCATCAACCTTCACTCGGGATATCTTCAGGCTCTTATCCTCCAAGATACGATTCCTGAAACATACAGAAGAATCAAACCATTTAACATCAAACATATAAGGCGAGGGGTACCCCTTGCCATCCCGAAATAGCCAATTTAGGAGACCCTGTTGAAATATCCTCAGATAGTTATACGCCAGGTCACTCAACACGTTGGTACAACATGAGGGTAGGCCGGGCCCTACTCACCTGTTCACTGGGATCTGACCGTCCTCCTTTCTCCACACAATAACCGGTGCCGGGTCACCAGACGCCTTACACTCAAACTGGACGTCCTCGTTCTCTGTCACCAAGATATCATCGGGTTGTTTGATAAACTTGGGCTTTTCTGGAAGAAGGAACATCAATGACTGATATCAAGAGAACGTACGCACATGGAAGGAAGAGACAGGGTTGAGGATCTGTGCAGCGCTTTTTGACCGAATGTCATCAACAAGTCAGCGTTCGCTAAGGCTCTCAAAAGTAGCAGGTTACCCGCCAAACACTGATGTATGTTTTCTGAGAAGGGGCCACATCGATCTTTACATGCATAAGTGGTGGGTGTGCCCTTCCCATCTATCCAAATCCCTGCATCCACCCCTGCAGGTGACAAGTAGCCTGTTGAGCAACACTACGTCCCCACCAACTTCATCTTTGGCCGATTTGTTTCCCATTAGAAGTCTACAGGGAAGGAGCCGTAATGTACCTTGCTACTTTCTCATGAATCACCACTGTGATTACCCAAAAGCTTTAGAGACCCCTGCCGACAGTACACGCAACCTCAGCAAACTGTTTAATGGGGATTCAGCGCTTCTCCTATCAAGAACAATCTCCAGGGAGGTGTCCCGACATCCCCCACAAGGTTTGTAATGATCCTTACCTAATACAGAGAGCACTGCCTTAGGACTATGTCTATCGTCCGCGATATTAGTTGCGACGCAAACATATTCCCCAGAGTCACTCTTCCTGGCATCAGTGATTACGAGGTTCCCGTTGTCCTGCAACCGGATACGTGATGTCTCCGTCACGGGTTTACCATCCCTCTCCCATTTGACCCACGGATCAGGCTGACCTTTTGGAGGCCGGCATTCCATGATTGCGGCATCTCCAACAGCTACCTGGGTATTCTTGGGCTGAACCTTGAAGTCTTCTCGTAAAACTGAAAATAAGGAAAAGGAATTGCTGTGCGGTACAGCGTATGGCGCAAGTCGCTGGATAAGGTCCAGGGTTTGGCGCAAGTCGCTGGGTGAAGTCCAGTGTCTGGTTGCATCAACGGATAAGGTCCTGCCGCTGGCGCAAGTTGCTGAATAAGGTCCAGCGTCTTGGTCACGTCACCGGATAAGATCCAGTTTCTGGAGCGAGTCGCTGGATAAGGCCCAGGGTCTGGCGCAAGTCATTGAATAAGGTCCAGCATCTAGGGCACGTCATTGGATAACATCCAGCCTCTGGCGTGAGTTGCTGGACAAGGTCCAGTACCAGATGGAATAGCTGTGGAGAACATAATGCCCCTATCTCAAATTCGTTGAGCGAGCCATAAATTTGTATGTAAAAGCTGAATGCATTCCAGTATCATGTACCAGGCCATTCTGGGATATAAGGTAGAAAATGTATGATATACTTTTTATTTCCATGGAACTGGATGATTGGATGGAGGATTGGGGTTCCAATGAAACCTTATGTGATTGGGTTTAGATAGTTTTCAGTCTTTTTGTACATGCATCTTCTTAAAAATTTGGCAGCATCCAACTTGTCAGTGAAAGGGCAGAGAGGGAAACAACATAGTCCAGCCATAGGAAAGGATAATGTAGCCAAGGCAAAGACAAGTTTCTGCTCCTAACAAAAAGTAACGGCCCCATCCTCCGCTAACAGAAACCTAACTCCCCTGGTACACATGGTCAATAATTGCCTTCTGTTTTCCTAGCCGGTAACTAATTTTCTCTGTGCTGAGGTATGTTGCCATTACACCTAACCAAACGAACTGGTAAATGTTTTTGGACACACCACCACAGGTAGCCAAATCATTTTTTCTCTGGAAAAACATTCTTCGTCTAATAAAAAGAGGTGAAAGGCAGACAAGTTTGGCCTCAACATTTGCCTTTCTCAACAGGTTGATGTTCTCTGAAATATGTGAAATCTGACCAGGTAATTTAGGAAGTTAGCTTGGCGAGTTTAAATACCCTGAAAGCGGCTCCTCCAAGTGGGAGTTTTCTCATGCGAATGTGGCTCTCAATGTGCAATTCATGGTTGTTGGTTTCAGCAGGACTTACGCTTAGACCAATGATGCAAAATACTGCTAAGTTTGTGGCTTGTTGGTTTCGGCAGGACTTACGCTTAGACCAATGATGCAAAATACTGCTAAGTTTGTGGCTTGTTGGTTTCGGCAGGACTTACGCTTAGACCAATGATGCAAAAGACTGCTAAGTTGGCTGAGTTGCCCATGAAGAGCGAACTTCCGTGACAAGAACTGATCAGCGAGAGAGTTTTGTCTAAGTACAAAGACTTCTGTCTTTATAAAAATGTGGCAACGACGTCAATATTAAAATCACAACATTAAGATGAAATTTTCAAATCACAAAGTTCACTTCAGCAAAAGCCCACTTTTTTGTAATTTACATAGTTGTGAATTCCACCAGAAAGTTGAAGCCATTCATAGAGAGGAACACATTTTTGTTAATCAATCACTTTTCAAACTATAAAACAAGGCTTACTTCATCAAATACAAAACAATCTTGCATGGGCGGATTGGATGATTTTGTTGAAAGAAGAATGTTTTTTCATCAATATCGGAAATAACAAAATATTTCGATTCAAAAAGCAACGTACGACAAAACTGAATGTTACGAACAACGATTGAATGGAAAAAACTCGAATCAGACTGATGGTTCGACTGAACAGAAGACAAGAAGAGACAGGAAGAAAATGGGAACAAAAAAGTCTACAGAAATGGGCCACAAAACCTGCTCATATAAAACTTTATATTCAATTATGATGTGATAGAATTGTTTCTATGGCAACTAAATTGGCATAAATCAGTCGCAAAAATCCAATTCTAAATTGATTTTTGAAGAATTTTCATATTTTCTGAATTACACGCTATTCTGAAAGAATTTTGACTATTTATAGAGTTAACACTGTTCCGTTTCATTTCAGCACAACTTGAACAACAAAATTGTACAATGTTGCACAAAGTAGGTCCCTTATGTTATATATAATATCGATGAACAAAGGCGAATTGAGAAATATTGGAATTTAGTTTCATTCTTTGTGAAACATGAAGTTCAAATATTAGGTTCTCAAACACAATTTCTCAAAGGAAGTGAACATAGCATATAATGTAGGTGCTGACGGGGTGGAATATTCTGGTATCAACTGATGTCGGTGAGGTTGAACAGACATCATGCTGTGTTCATACCGCAGAGGACAAAGACATAAAGTGACTTATGTATAGCCCCTTTAAAACTATTGCTTCACCAATGAACCCTGAAGAGATTCCACCAACATATATCTCCCTTGAGCACCAAAAAACACATTTTCCCTCTAGTGACAGCAGATTAGCACTTTAGCAGGAAGACCAATTTGTCAAACGGCTTGGTGTAATTTGTCATCTGGTCTCATGGATAAATCATTAAGCCAAGAGAAGCCACTTTCTTTAGGTTTCACAACATCTTGACGCTTTCATTCCAATAGTTTTAACCACTAGTGACACCTATTGAGGCAGTCGGCTAGGGTCCCCATACTTACCAGCGATTTCCAGCGTAGCGTTCCGACTTATCGCCGTCCCGTGAATATTCGTCGCATTACAGTAGTACGTTCCAACATCCGGTTTATTATTTTTATTATGGATAATCCGGTAGAAGAAAAGTTGACCATAATTCACCAATGTCCGGTGCGATGTTGGATTCTCCCGGGCTGTGATCACGGGACGTTTGTTACGATACCACGTGATCGTTGGTGGTGGGTCGCCATCAGCCTTGCAGTTCAACGTAGCGGGATCATTCTTGGCAACGTACTGGTTTTTAGGATGTTCGACGATTCGTGGGTTCGGGAGGCCATTCTTGTCTGTGGTGCGCTTGATCCGATCAGCTGGAAAACACGAAAAGGAAAGCATAAGATTGTGAAAGAACAGTCAGAACCATTCGACACAGAAAACACCGCACAAAACTCATCTGAAACAGAAATGGAAAGGGTTAAACTTGTGTATCGGCGTTATGTACAAATCAATTTCTTGCCAGTCTTTCATCAGCCAAACCAATCAATAAATACAATCACAGCTAAAATGTTCTCTGTATACTAATATATAAATGGATCATATCTGTTTGTCTCCCCGCTATGATAAACGCGGCGATGGACACGATTTGTTTGTGAGAGTAATGAAAGCTTCCATGCCATCAGAATTGTTGGTATCACAGGATGGGGGNCAACTGCTTTACTTCGTGGAAGTCGCCGCGTTTGGTCAACAGATGGCGTCAGGGCCTGGCGCGAGTTTTACAGCCTATCAGCACGCTGCTTTCAGAACTCTTTGGCCCGTTGGCAACGGATGTTCTTGTGGTACCATGGCTACGAACCGCTCGGCCAATGAAAAAGTGTCTGAGGCCAGCTTGGTTACCGGTTGCTCGGTGCTCTCATTGGTCGACTCTTTCAGCGCCACCTGTTGACCAAACGCGGCGAATTTTACGAAGTTAAGCAGTTGTGGAGAGCGGGTAAACCGGGGGGTGCGGTACACAACTGCGTCGGGAGTTTAGTCACAGGGCAGCAAGGCCGTCTTCATCTTTCAGCCACACACGCTCAGAGATTCTGTATGAAAGACATGCTTGAATTAAACCTTCCCCATGCAATCGACACAACCTACAATCTATTCCCAGACTACACATCTTCCGATGGTGGTGATGAAATTAAAATGTATGTGTTTGTCCATATTTGGTTGTCATGGTAACGCACTACGGTTGACAAGATACCTTATTCAGTTGGAGGCTTATCTGTCTGGGTATCTGTCAGTAAATAACTCCAGGACTTTGCTTTACTCAATCATTGATGATCTATCGTTGATGGAGAATCTTTCAGGTTTTGCACTCATGCGATAAGATGATAATTTTACCAACGGAACTTAACTTTGACGGTCATGTGATTTGAGAGGCAATGCTGATTGGTCAATGATGAAACCTGTTCCCTGGTGCCGCCGCAGACCTAGCACACGAGGCAAAACCCGGCAACAAATGGCACAATGGCATATCTGATATTTGGAACTGTTGCTGGTGATAGTTTTCAGATGTTGCCGACCCCTAGCGTATGAAGTACTTTACTTGATTTTTCCGTCAGTGCCGAAGCCACTGCATTATTTGCCCCAGTAAGTACGGAACAGGCCATTCCATGTTCCTCACTTGGATGGGGTCTTTTACTTGCCCTTGCACTGAGAAACAAGGTACAAGGCACCACAGCGTACTGTCCCATGCGACGGACGTAAAGAGCCGGGAATGAAATCTCATATGACCCAGGCTGGATTCGAATCCGGGACCTGCCGCTTGCTGAGCGGACGTGATAACCACTCGGCTATCAATGAAATGAAGTGAAGTGACCAGTGAATCTTGTCCAGGTGCGAAAGGCGCCTGTTGTGTCCTCGTGTATGGTTACGGTAGGCTTGAATGATTCTGCCCTCTTCGCACCCAAGTCAGAGGAAAAACAAGTCTCCACACTCAACTAATTCACCAAAATGCAGTAATTAATGCATGAAGATGCAGACAGTTTGTAACAGACGAGTGATAATGAACTCAGCCACAATCTAATTCTTTGTCATGATGTATCGGCCACTAATCTCATCAGGGGAACAGTGATAATAAACACCAGGCGCAGCCTCCTTGTTTACTGATGACTTCCTCGCCAGAGTAACATCACCATGGCTTCATCATAATGTCTTTAGGAGGCAGCGTTTTTCTCTACGCATCACTCATGTATTATGCAACATGGAGGAGAATGTGACACCTAACTATGCAGCATTTATTACCAGTTACTTCTTTTTGTCACATCAGATGGCGATATTTTCTACAACAAAGTAACAATGTGTTTCGAAGTGACAGCATCCCAGAGCAAGATGAAGACTTTTCGGAGGAAACGTTTTCTTGTGCAATCTCTCTTTTCTGGGCAATTCACTTGAAGAAAGTTGTGGACAGTCGAGAGTCCATTTCTACTCGACAGCAGAACTGTTTATTAAATGACTTGTAGAATCAGAAGAGAAATTCAATATGGTTTCCTTGGCGTCCATCTTGTCAAAGCAACACCTCTGGTTATCAATACGTCCCTTGCCGATTGATGCTAGATTCATTTCAGAATTTCAGATGAACCAATCTTGGCGTTTCCAGCTAAGAGAGAAACCAAATTCAATTTGGCGATCGTGCCCTTGGTCCTTTCTCTAATCATCCACGACTCATCATAGAAATCTTGTATTTCGAACACACGCATTCTCCACTTATTGTCAACCCGAGAGACCCACAACAGAAATTTCTCTTCTGAATCAATTCATAGATGCTTGATTCTTCTGTAATCGAGTGGACGGGAAATTCAATGTGGCTTCCATGGCGGCCATCTTGGCCATCAATGCCCCTGGTTATCTACAGGTGCCTTCCTTTAATCCTCAATGTGTCACAGAAATTCAGATCGATTATGAAAGGCATTATTCACAATGTCCAGAAACGAAATTCAATATGACTGCAGTCATGGCAGTAATCTTGTTGGAGACACACCCCTGGCATATGCTTTGTTTTGTATTGATATCTCTGTCAAATGGCCCAGAGTCAGGAAAGAAATTTCAGGTCGATCTGTCCAGGTGTTCTTGTCGGGAAACACGTTTATGGGATGGACAGACAGACAAATACTTGGCTAAAAGAAAGCCTGCGTGATGGTGGCCTCTAGCATAACGAGGTGTGGCAGAGACTAATACTGTTACAGTGTCATCTAGAGAGAGTGAGTCTGTAGCTGTACATGCAGTAGGTATTCAACTCCACAGTCTTTTCCCTTTTCAAGCCTCCTTTATTTATGGAGATCATTATTTCACGGTGTCGGAGAGTCTGGGTTGCCGAGCTACCAGATGGTGGATGACTTAGTCACCATGGTAACCAGAGTTAGCATGAACCTGGAGCCGAGTACCTTTTGTGCTGATATCGACTTTGAATGCAAGTTTTATCAGTAGTCTTACTACTGAATGTCACTGCATGATCAGCCTATTCACTCTCATATTGCTGAACTGAATGTTGATGATGGGATAATACATGCAATGAATACTCCAAGGAAAAGCAAGTATAGCTGGTAATGTTCATATCAATAACGTATCTAATCTTGACCATTTCTTAACAGTCAGGTATCCTCCATCTTCCAAGATGACGTGTCCAGGAAACAAAGAAGTCTATCATCTTCCAGATCATAAGCTGTCAAGTTCATTCGTTCGCAAAGTATCCCCTCAATCCCCTGACAATTTGTGTGAAGCAATCTTACTGTAGGTATATTACAAGATGTTGCAAAAGCTTGGTAAGCCTACTTCTTTACCAGCGGAAGGAAGCCTCAAGAAGCGTTTTTTGCTTGTGGAAAACTGTCGTGTTGGTCTCCCATAACGCTGCGAGTTTGCCTATGACGAGCAATAAAGGACATACCGGTATATTAGAATCCATACTCGTGAGATCTCATTGGACTGAAAGGGTTAAATAAGTTTGAATTGATCGACAAAAACCATTTTCACTCTTGAAAACTTTCTCTTTCTTATCAAACAAACAGTTGAGAACTGGCATGTGCTTTGCTCTTTAATCACCAATCACAACCATTGAAACAAAATGCTTTGTTCTTTAATCACCAATCACAACCATTGAGACAAAACAGCAAGCCATTCAAGGAAATCTAAATCAAATCAAATCCCTTCCAATGAAACGTGACTTGAATACACTGACAACGTTTCTTTCCTTTTTCTCATCAATCAATCTTAACTACGTCAGGCTTTGTTCACAACTTAAAGGAATTCTACAGTCATGTAGGCAAGGTGAACATTAGTCAAGTCAGCAGGAACATGACTGGATGATCACAGCTTTAAACTGCTACAAGCAGTTGGATCAGAGGCAGGTTTAGGAGAGGGGGCGGGTGGCACACATCCTCTGACCAAAAGTATGTTTTGCACCGTGATTTTGAGTGTTTTCACAGTGGGCGCCACCTCTTCATAGTTCATTTGTAGAAGTTGTGCCCCACCCCTCCAAAACTCCGAGGCAGCCCCTACAGATGACTAATGATAAATGAAAGTGTTACCTTCAATCAATAATATTAGGACAAAAAGATGCATCAAGAACAATGGATGAAGAAAATCACATTCACTGAACATTTCCAAGAAGCCGGCTTATTGTACATTAAAGTATTTGTCTAATATGAGCAAGAAAACATGAGAGCTAACATCAGCAAGATGAGATATTTACCCGCCATTGTATCGAACATCCCCTCAGCAACAACAAAGTGAACGTGCAACAAGTTGTCAACAAAAACACCAGCATCATATAACCAGATGACAAAGAATGCAATAAGCATCGTGTCATGTAACAGTCCTTTTTCACAAAGTATGACGCCAGCGGACAGCCCTTTGAAGAAAGCAGATCTAGGAATACTTGTTGCAACAAATTCTTACTTCATGAATATTACCAAGTGTCGTCCTTTCGAGAAAATCCCTTTGGTACGAGAATATAGCATGTTCTCGGAGATTTCATGCCAGCTTCAGTTGATACTCTTGATGTTATTGGAAAAAGGATGACGATGATCTCTCTTCACTCTTATCCCAATGTTCACCGTCCACGTGATGCCATCTTAGATTCTTCACATTTTTCTCCCTCGACGCATGTTAAGAGGAAATTTTTCAGGATGATGTTGAGAATCCATGGCTGCATTCTCTATCAAAGCTTCATTCACCTCATCATCACCAGCATCACATGCGGCATTAAAGGGACAATAATATTGGAAAGTTGTGTTTCACGTGTTGGTACATTGGTCCATCATGAAGTTAAATGCTTGACCCAAGAGAGACCCCCCCCCCCCCATTCATGCAACTGTTTTCACTGAACACGGCAACATAGATTGGACATATCCTAACCAGCAATGGCACATTTCGTCCCTGGATAATTTTGTCACCAATTCATCCCAGACATTCCATCCATTGGGTCTTCATGTCCCTGGACATTTCAGGCCCTAGGGCTCGTCAAGTACATTTTACCCAGGGTGAAGAGTCCTAGGGGGCGAAATGTCCAAACGAAATTTCTTCTAAACCCGAACTCCATGCGAGCCGATGAAGAAAGCTACAGAACGTTCTCATGATGCGTTATCGCTGAGAAGCAGAGGTTTTTGTGAAGCACTCATTTAACCATTCAACTTCGCCGCTGCTCAGAATCTAAGATACAAGAACCAACATGCTCAACATCACTTTTTCATCCTCGGTTGCTGTATTATTGGTCTTATGAAAACCCACGCCTTATTACACATTCAAGTACAACACGAGGAAGGATTATGTTTTCCAAGGAAGACGAACAACTCAGATTTTCTTTGTCAGAGAGAACGCTGTATTGAGTTTTTTTACACGGCAGGAGATAAGATAGGAAGAATTGACGTGACAAGGCCTTAGGGAGTTGGCAGTATTCAGAAGGAGGTCTTGACTGCTGGTTTGACGTGACACTTCTACCTTTTGTCCTGTCTAAAATACCTGATCAGTTGACATCAATATATCCCCAGGAGAGGTGAATGTTCAGAATGGAAAATCGAGGGAATGTAACAGTTTGTTGAATGTGATGACAGATATGAATAACTCCCAACAGAAATCATTCACACCTGAAAAAAGTAGTAAGTGTTGTGGGATGTGTGATTGAAAAACTGCACAAAGTATTAACAGCGTGACTTCGAAGAAGCTCGGAAATGGACAACGCAACAATAAGAAGAAGAAGCAGGATGTGGAGTAGGTAGGACTGCAGAAAGGCAGGATGTGCTGAAGGAAGGATGTGCAATAACTCACTACTATAGCTGGATGATCTTTTGTGTGTTTTGTAGTCAGCCAAGAGATAAAACTGGGATGGCATCCTCTTTTGGCCAAATGGCGAAAAAGTAAGATAGCATCCGCCCGGTTTTCACAAAATTGTCTACCAGGCAGGATGGTTCTGACTAAGAAGGTTAGACAGTTATGTAGAAGTAAAACAGCCATGGGAAGATCATGTCAGCTTTTGCAGGAATACTACCAACTGGAAAACGTTAAATGAAACAACAACTTTGAGTGTTCTGAGGGCGAGAACACCCTACACCCTAAGTGCTTGTGAAGACATAACAGGTATTTGAACCCCCCCCCCCCCTCCACAATAGGTTCCATACTCAAGATCAGAATGCACCTGTTGCTGATCAAAGCAGCTCAGTGGCAGGAAGGGAACGAGAAGATTGGTTGTTAGGATGAGATAGGATCATCATCATCCTCTCACCAACATAAATACTCGAGGCAATAGAAAACATGCATTCACTCATCCATTTCATCAGGGAGAGATTTTTTTTCTGTACACCATTCAGATGATCGGCCAGCACTGTGAGAAAGCTTTGTGTGGTTTATAAATTCAACTTGGCCAAGATTCCCAAAGAGCAGCCAGCAGATTGCAACAGTGTTGTTATGTTGGTCAGAAATTGGAGGTCTCTGGTGTGCAATTGTGTGTTGCACTGCAATGATTACATTCTTCAAAGCACCAAGAAAATAATATTCCAAACCACCATCTTTCATTTACAGAAGCAATGATATCTTGTGTTTGTCCACGATGACATCATTTATGGCAACTCATTCGAAACGACGTTGAAGAAAAAAATAATTACTGTCAATTATTTCACTTAGCTACTTTACGACCCTGGATGTTTTTAGCGCATTACCAAATGTGTCAAGGGTTCATTGATTTAATGTACTCAACCTACGCAGAAGGGAACAGGGAATTTAACATAACTATGTACAGGTAACAACACAAAAGCTTGTCAATTGATTAAGCAATCATGTGAACCACTCCAACAAAACAACTTTCACCATCAAAGCACATCAAATGCCAAACATAAAATCAACACATTCAATTTGCCTAATTTCTGATGAACATATCGTCATGTTACATCGACACATCTAATTGTTCCTTTTAGAAAAAGCATCAACGTCTTTCCTTACCAATTTTCAGACTTTGTAATTTTCCGTTCCTTCCCTGAAGTAACAAGCAATCTCACCACGTCACCTGACCCCACAGGTCACATTTCATAATCAGACAATGCCACCCTAACAAGAACTGATTTTACAGGATAATTACACAGGATGATATACTCAATTCTAAGTCTACTCTTGGTGAAAAACACAGTTAGAATATTCAACACAAGTTAAATACATGGATTGCATACATCGCTGCATAGAATGTACAATGAATTGTTTAAGGCTGTGGTGAAATGTTTGTCATGAGTCTTTATTATTAACAGTGGCATGTGATAGATCCAATGCAATATCATGATATAAGGATCTGTAATAAATAGCAAGGCAAATATCAATTTTAAAGTCATAATGTATAGGTATGAAAAGAAATCAATTCTTAGCATGGTTCGTAGGCTAACCTCATATCAGATGTCTGACATGAAGCTTACACAGTGATTTACATCCATTAGCAGAGAGAGAAGAAGAGGTGGATACAAGGATCCAAGGCTTGGCTAATGCTGGACAAGGACCGTAGAAGTAGTTGGCGCCAGGCTACATGAAGTAAACCCTTTTACTGCCAACAACAATCAGTCATTGTACACAAGACTCAAATACATACAAACAGGAATTCATTGGAAAGCGCCCAGTGATTTGGTCTGTACTGTCGAGCATATAACGATAATAAGCAAGAAGTCAATCTCCAGAATTCACGAATTTTCGACCCCAACCGGGGTCTTTTTCAAGTGGATAAAACGAGCATAAAACGAGCAAGAAATACAGACAAGAAACATCATCTATACCAATGTTGGGTCGACAGAATAAGAGACCACTACCAGCCAAAAAAAACATGGCGTACTGTCCGAAATCGAAGTGCAGCAGGAGTACGAAACCAGCCCATAGGGAAGACTGCATTGAGTTCTGTTGATGATGATTGCACAGCGCAGCCTGAAACCCAACACCTAGCATCCATGCAAGAGGAAAGTAAGCTTTCTTTGCTTCATCCCGGCCTGTAACACATTCCTCACCAGTACAGAGAACAGCATCATTTGAGAAGATTGGGCATCAGAAATGTAAGCCTTTGTTTTGGTTACGTCTCCCCAACACCAGTAGGATGTATGCATCCCCACCACCTTCATCTTCACAGGAATGCTAAGCTAGCCAGCATCCAATCAGGACTAGCTAGAGTATGATCACCAGTAGCATAATTATCAGCATCCACGGCAAGACTTGCTAACAGTTGACTAGGTGGTGGTTATTTGACTCCTGAGTGAGCTGAAGATATTGGAACCTTCCTTAACAAGTGCACAAAAATCTTCTTTAACAAGTGCACAATCATTTGCTTCAAAGAACAACATCAGGAGAGCTTGTTTCTGAAGCCAATCGATCTGAAGAGTTGGAATAAATAGATTTGAGTTATGATGGCCTTCAATCTATTTACCTGAAAAAGTTGAGTGACTATATATTCGATTGACTATCAACACGTTAGCAATGTTTTATCAGTTCACAGAGTGCCTGCGGAGAAACTTTCCACAGAAGACCTGGCAGCCACTTAAAATGCTGCGAAAACCTCTCGGGCCAGTCAGATGCCATGGGTGGAAATACAGGTGATTTGAACATTTTTCTTTGCTGGGCATTTTTGATAGTGTTTTCAGTCATTTAAGATGAGAAATACAGATGCTTCAAAGGTTCAGCAGAATTAACAATCTATGCATAGGATATGAATAGCATCCAAGACAGTTGATAAGAGCTTTGAAGAGTAGAGTATAGACCAACAGCAGTAGTAATGATACTGTCTAAAACACACCTTTGCCGTGCAGTTTTAGCAGGTAGCTAGCCTACTCAAGTGCATCTAGTGAGACTCTTCAATCATCCAGAAGCTACTAATAGTTGTGGGGAAAAGACCAGTTTTTCCTTCCTTCGTCAAATCAAAGGGGAACCGAAAGTATTATGCTGCGTGGCTCCAGTTCACAACTTCCATGAATAGTCAGACCTATGGAACAGCAGTAACTTGCTGGCAATTCCAAAAGTAAGATCGTTGTTCACACAGATTGGAATCCAAGCATGTGCCATCCATGTAAATACTCATGGAAACAGTGATATTGTTATAGGACCCCAGATACAGTCAACTACATGCAAGCAGCTCACATTCGTGAGTAACCACCTTGCTTCCCTCCTGATCCAAACATATAAAACTCGTCAGGCTGGGAATGCATCCTCACTTGATCAAACAGTGACCTCCCTACTGGCAATAATATGCAAACAGCTTGCACGGTGAGTTACCACCTTGCTTTCCTACAATCCCCAACAAACAAACATTCATCTGGCTGGATGCTGATTGAAAACTATAAGATCTGGGAGTAAATCCAAAGTGGTTGAATTGATGTGAAAGCTCCTTCCATCATGGGGCACCTGTTGGCTGCTGAGTTTGGTGTTGAAGGATGACTAGAGGCTGCCAAGGAGTTCCGGCCTTCCTTCTATTCATTCACCACTACACCAAGATAGAGGCAAGTTGGTCAAATATCTCTCTATGGCCTGAAAGTCGAGAATTTAGATTTCGTGTCGGGCCTTTCATGCCTCCATGGATTTGGCAGACTTCTGTCATGAATGGGGGGGGGGGGGNGGGGGGGGGGGGGCTGTGGTCCCTTGAACGTGAGCCATCTCCAGTGTACTGTAGCTGCACACTTCAATACATTCATCCAAGGTACATCTCGAATGCTTTGAACATCTGGTCAGCACAGACGTGGCAACGTACAACATGGAAAAATAACAAGCCTATGTTAGTAGAGCTTTCTACCTTATCTCAGATATAGTATCAGCTTCACACAGATACTTAACAAAATGACAATAACTGACTCATCCCAGTATGAAGATGGTAAATGAGAAGCAGTCTCATCTGTTTCCTGGGTGAGTTACTTAGAAGAACAAGAGGATGAACAGTGGAAATATAGTGCTCCTCAACAACAGGGGTAAAGATGGGCATCTATAAACAGAGAACTGAAGAACCAAAGAACTGAAGAACTCAAATGATCGATTAGTTGTACCTTTAGTTCCTTGAAACAGTATAGGTGTCATGTATGTCATGGATGATGACACATCAAGCATGTCAAGACAGTCCATGTGACAGCAGGCTGCTGATCATGGCAGATTCTTCGGAAGAGGTAAACAAAACTGTTTTGCTACTTTAGGCTAAGTGTGACTCATGAATACGGCCCACAATTTTTCAAACAACCAAACCCTGTTGTAGGCCCAATCACAATTTGTTAAATGTAGGAGTACCGGTAATCATGAATCATTGCGTCACTGCCTAAAGTACATTTAGAAGCAAGTGATCTCAGAGGGCGGACTCAGGCTGACTGTCAGTTAGTCCTTAGCGAAATGGACAGCATTAAAAATAACTGCCGTCGGACATCAGTGATCTAACAGGTTGTGTTTCCCTTATTCTACTCATTCTTATTGGTCTTTAATACAAAAGGACCTCCTCATAATCATAACTCATAATCATACTAGTCATGTCAAATGGCAAAAAGTTCATCAGATGTGAACTTCTTATTTTAAATGCCCTTAACTTCAGAAATTTTAGCGGTGCATTTCAGGAAAATACAGCATAGGAATATAATATTTCAGGAAAATACCGCATAGGAATATAATATGATCAATATGGGAAAAAATAGGTGTCCATTAATTTTGACCGAGAGTGTAGGTCTAAATTTTTTTTGTCATGTGTCCAAAACAGTATTTTTAATTTGATTATTTGATACTGGGGTAATTTGATTTATTTTGTTTGATTAATAGTACTTTAAATTCTATGTCAAAATTTTATGTGAAAATATTTACCGTTATGAATAAAAGATTTATATTTTTAGAACCAAATAAAAATTGGTGTCGTTGCCACAATCATGACAACAAACAAGGGTTAATATTTATGTTTAATAGGCCACTCTGATAATGAAAGTGGCTGTAGTAACGGAGCATCTCAAAACAATTTTAAAGCGAATGGCTCGCAGGGTTTGTTTACATTTTTCGTGGTACCTCCCGCAGCGAGTGAATCGACCTCCAGGCAAAGTCATTCTCCATGCAGCCATATGCAAAACGTGTAAATTTGCGAATGTAAACACTGGGGACGAGGGTTCATTAAAATTACATGTATGTTGTTGAAATTCAGTAAGTCCAGATGTGCATAGACAACATAGACTAGGAAATATTTGTCAGGCCTATTCACCCTGTCCCAATTATATGATTTATTCATTTGAGGGGTGTGGGACACGTTAGAGGCCCACACTACTATTTTGAGATGCCCCCTGTTTGCCTTGGATGTCCAACATAGCTTTGACCTGAATTCTCTGTACCATATTACCAGGTACAACTAATCGATCATTTGAGTTCTTCAGTTCTTTCGTTCTTCAGTTCTCTGTTTATAGATGCCCCTGGGAAGCACACTCTTTCTGGATTACAGCCAAATAGTTTACTAAGGAATGTAGAAATACTTTGAGAGAAATGGTGAAGGAAACGTGACAATCTCTTCTCAGATTGAATGCTGATGTCGGGAGTTCCATCAATGAACATGGTTCGTAGGCTAACCTCATATCAGATGTCTGACATGAAGCTTACACAGTGATTTACATCCATTAGTAGAGAGAGAAGAGGTGGATACAGGGATCCAAGGCTTGGCTAATGCTGGACAAGGAGTGTAGAAGTAGTTGGCGCCAGGCTACATGAAGTTAACCCTTTTACTGCTAACAGCAATCAGTCATTGTATACAAGACTGAAATACAAGATTCTGGAACGTTTTGAAGACCCCGTCATACAGGAATTCATTGGAAAGCTCCCAGTGATTTGGTCCACCACTGTCGAGCACAAAACGAGGAAGAAATACAGACCAGAGACATCATAGGCCCCTTTTACACTACGTGTTTTAGCCGTGCTCGACCCGGGTCGAGCACGGCGCGGCAAAAAAGGTGATAGTGTAAAATGGGTTGGCACGGCACGACTGAGCTCGGCACGGTGCTACTTTCATCCGGGCCGAACCCCCCAACAGGAGGTGGGTTCGACCCGGGTCGAGCACGGTTCCGCTGGAAAACTGCACAGTGTAAACACGCTACTGGGCTCGGCCCACTTGAATGACTCGCCTTTAGTGAATGCGCATGCTCATTTATCGGCCTTGAACTCAATACGTCATTGCCGCGAATGATCATGGGCGCAGCCATATTGAAAATGACGGAGATTTCGTACCTCCACAGAAAGGAGAGCCGGCGATTCCGATATTGGCGCGGTTTTCATGGTGCAGTGTAAATGGGGTAAAATGCTCTTTCTGAGGCGAGGCTGGCCGGGGTCGAGCACGGCACGGTTCATCCGGGCCAAAATTCTGCGTAATGTAAAAACGGCTATAGATACCCATGTTGGATCGACAGAATAAGAGACCACTGTCCACTACCAGCCAAAAAAGCATGGCGTACTGTCCGACATCGAAGTGCAGCAGGAGTACGAATCCAGCTCACAGGGAAGACTGCATTGAGTTCTGTTGATGATAATTGCACAGCGCAGCCTGAAACCCAACAACTAGCATCCATGCAAGAGGAAAGTCAGCTTTCTTTGCTTCATCCCGGCCTGTAACACATTCCTCACCAGTACAGAGAACAGCATCATTTGAGAAGATTGGGCATCAGAAATGTAAGCCTTTGTTTTGGTTACGTCTCCCCAACACCGGTAGGATGTATGCATCCCCACCACCTTCATCTTCACAGGAATGCTAAGCTAGCCAGCATCCAATCAGGACTAACTAGAATATGATCACCAGTAGCATAATTATCAGCATCCACGGCAAGACTTGCTAACAGTTGACTAGGTGGTGGTTATTTGACTCCTGAGTGAGCTGAAGATATTGGAACCTTCCTTAACAAGTGCACAAAAATTTTCGTTAACAAGTGCACCATCATTTGCTTCAAAGAACAACATCAGGAGAGCTTGTTTCTGAAGCCAATCGATCTCAAGAGTTGGAATAAATAGATTTGAGTTATGATGGCCTTCAATCTATTTACCTGAAAAAGTTGAGTGACTATATATTCGATTGACTATCAACACGTTAGCAATGTTTTATCAGTTCACAGAGTGCCTGCGGAGAAACTTTCCACAGAAGACCTGGCAGCCACTTAAAATGCTGCGAAAACCTCTCGGGCCAGTCAGATGCCATGGGTGGAAATACAGGTGATTTGAACATTTTTCTTTGCTGGGCATTTTTGATAGTGTTTTCAGTCATTTAAGATGAGAAATACAGATGCTTCAAAGGTTCAGCAGAATTAACAATCTATGCATAGGATATGAATAGCATCCAAGACAGTTGATAAGAGCTTTGAAGAGTAGAGTATAGACCAACAGCAGTAGTAATGATACTGTCTAAAACACACCTTTGCCGTGCAGTTTTAGCAGGTAGCTAGCCTACTCAAGTGCATCTAGTCAGACTCTTCAATCATCCAGAAGCTACTAATAGTTGTGGGGAAAAGACCAGTTTTTCCTTCCTTCGTCAAATCAAAGGGGAACCGAAAGTATTATGCTGCATGGCTCCAGTTCACAACTTCCATGAACAGTCAGATTCTATGGAACAGCAGTAACCTGCCGGCAACTCCAAAAGTAAGATATACTATCGTTAATATAGGACCCCAGACACAGTCAACTACATGCAAGCAGCTCACATTCGTGAGTAACCACCTTGCTTCCCTCCTGATCCATCATCAGGCTGGGAATGCATCCTCACTTGATCAAACAGTGACCTCCCTACTGGCAATAACATGCAAACAGCTTGCACGGTGAGTTACCACCTTGCTTTCCTACAATCCCCAACAAACAAACATTCATCTGGCTGGATGCTGATTGAAAACTAAGATCTGTGAGTAAATTCAAAGTGGTTGAATTGATGTGGAAGCTCCTTCCATCATGGGGCACCTGTTGGCTGCTGAGTTTGGTGTTGAAGGATGACTAGAGGCTGCCAAGGAGTTCCGGCCTTCCTTCTATTCATTCACCTCTACACCAAGATAGAGGCAAGTTGGTCAAATATCTCTCTATGACTTGATAAGTCTAGAATTTAGATTTCGTGTCGGGCCTTTCATGCCTCCATGGATTTGGCAGACTTCTGTCATGAATGGGGGGGGGGGCNATGGGGGGGGGGGGGCTGTGGTCCCTTGAACGTGGGCCATCTCCAGTGTACTGTAGCTGCACACTTCAATACATTCATCCAAGGTACATCTCGAATGCTTCGAACATCTGGTCAGCACAGACGTGGCAACGTACAACATGGAAAAATAACAAGCCTATGTTAGTAGAGCTTTCTACCTTATCTCAGATATAGTATCAGCTTCACACAGATACTTAACAAAATGACAATAACTGACTCATCCCAGTATGAAGATGGTAAATGAGAAGCAGCTTCATCTGTTTCCTGGGTGAGTTACTTACAAGAACAAGAGGATGTACAGTGGAAATACATGTATAGTAAACTTGCTCCTCAACAACAGAGATAAAGATCATCAGACAATGATTTTGTTATTCGTGAGCCTTCCTCAGCATCTTTTGTACGATAGAGTTGGGCAGGTCCCATCGTGCAGTAGGAACGAGGTCCTCCTGACAAGAACAGCATTGTGAGTAGTAGATGGTCTCTGGGCAGCAGTTTGTTGACCAGCAGCTGCATCATGTATGGCGTCTGTGTCATATGCCAATAGCACCTCTGGATTACGTTCCTTTATCTCCAAGAATTTCTCATCAGGTTGAGGCCTGGGTCATCTTCAAGGTTTGTGTTCAGCTGATACGTTACTCGGTTGTCATAGATACATGTCGGATTACACTTGATCAATATCAGCCAACATGGCATTCTTCATTGTAGTTTTCTCTACAGAGGATCTGGGTATCTGCAAGTTCATCCATAGCCATGAAAAAATGTCATGAAACTTATCTGATTGGTATTAATTGTTCAGTCTTTTCTAGAGTTTCAGATTGTAAAGTTCCACTTGAAAAAGACCCCGGTTGGGGTCGAAAATTTGTGAATTCTGGAGATTGACTTCTTGCTTATTAGTATTCATTGTAAAGATGTGGGTCAGTGCTGCTGTGCAGGGTCTGTAGGTTCAGTCCTCTCATTTAATTGCCAATGGCAGTGGGCGGGTTAAAATCCTGCTCTGTAAAGGTATCCTTACATAAACTGCACCAACCAACACAATAACAAAACCTATCACCTATATAAGAAATACTCTTCAGTAGATAGAGTTCATCAAATCTATAACCATCATTTCACACCTGTATCGTTACAGGGATGAATGCATTGATGAGTGTACACAAATCAGGATAATCTTGGCATGAAACAGACTGATACCAGTTTGGGGAAGAGCCAAACCACAATGTATCACACAGGGTTAGATGACATTTGAGATATCTACTATGTCTTGGCCTAGACATAATCTTTCTAACCCTCTTGTTACTGTTCTTGTGAAATTGCAAGAACTATTTTCATGTTGGATTCTGCAACTTCCCGCAGAAACACGAGAGTCGTCAGATCATCAGTCTCTGTTCCAATGACCAGATGTTATTCTACGAACATGGACCCAATTCATCAGCTCACGATTTCCCAACTCAAAGCGATGACAGCGCCGCCACTCTGGCCAGCCATTTCCGGTGTAATTCGTAGGCGCGAGGTTAGTTTTTAACCTCACCACCAGGAGTGAGGTAACCTCGATCTAGAAAATATTTACCTCACTCCTGGTGGTGAGCTTGAAATCGACCTCGCTCCTAGGAATTAAACCTGGAGGCGAGGTAAACCGGAAATGGCCGTTACATACTGCTACCAGGGGCGCTGTGATCGCTGCGAGTTGTGAAATCGGTGTATTGATAGCTGATTGATTAAAGCTTTCCAAGGATGTACACCATGGTTCCTACAAGGGATTTTTGCAGTCGAAGTTGGCCGAATTGAGAGCCTTGGACATTTCAGATAATATTTGACCACAAAACTGTTTAAAAGTTGAGGTTTTACAGCGAAACATGGCGAGAAACAAGGGTTAACACCTCCAATGATGGGATAGCACCGACGCTGTAGATTTCAGCACACAAGGCTGAACTCCTGTAGCTTGTTTTCAGTAACATAAAACACCCAACACACGAGCAGTAAAGTAATTCAAACCATCTGTCACACCTAGCAAGGCTGGCTTTTTGTGTTTGGGTTCAGGCAAGGTAACAAAAAATCTCAAGTGTGGCAGACGTGTGCACAAGGAATGAACAGATTTGATACGTCTACCGACAGCAGCATTTCTTGTCATCAACCTTTGTCTTATCAAATAAATGCCTGATAAATCAGTCTGGCAATGCGAGGAAAGACTTTTCATTTTCCTAATTATTGCTGTAGAAAAAGCATAAAGGTTAAACATGAGCACTCGGGTGAATCTTCAAAGTGTTCCACATACTTTCAAGAAATACTTTTCTAAACGACGATGTTATGATGGCTTATCTGGCAGTGCAGATAATCATAAAAACTTGATGCATGCTAAAGATTTAATTCAGAATGAAGGTAAGTTTGCCAACTGATACCTCTTTCACAACAATTTTGATATTCATCAACTTTCCAAATACATCTTTTATCTTGCATTTCGCGAAGAGAAGTGTTGACATCCACATCACACCTAAACTTCAGCAGCTTCTGTTGTGTTTCCCTGGGGTGTCACCAGTGTTTCTCCTCAAAACTTCCACGCAGGTCATGCGGAGAATGTTTTTTATCTGTGATTCTTGGACCACCTATGATAGATGAAGAAACAGGAGGTAGCCAGTTGTTTTTTACACAAGGATGATAATGACAAAATTGGTCCACCATGTCTGATGACACCTGAGAGGTCTTGTTCCATGTACAGACAACACAAAGGTAATCAAACTCTTATTGTTAGCTCACCGATTCTTGTTTTTTGAAAGGTTTTTTAAACGAAAAAGATTAATGAAACCATGGGGTAGAGGAGTGTTCCTCATAGCAACAATTAGCGGGGAAAATGGGTTAGAAACCAATCATGGATGGGACTGTCAGAACTTTAAACGTATCCGAGACGACCACTGGGTTTGTCACTTTCTACTCTCTGTATCACAACAATCACCATCTTTGAATGTTCACGTAAGCGGCAAGCTCTAAGACTTGCTAGAAAGGCGGCAAACTCTAATACTTGCTAGAAAGGCGGCAAGCTCTAAGACTTGCTAGAAAGGTTTTAACTTCAGCTCTGATTGGCCTCCGTGAAGGCTGACGTTCTAAGTACACTTTATCTCCAAGAATTTCTCATCAGGTTGAGGCCTGGGTCATCTTCAAGGTTTGTGTTCAGCTGATACGTTACTCGGTTGTCATAGATACACGTCGGATTACACTTGATCAATATCAGCCAACATGGCATTCTTCATTGTAGTTTTCTCTAAAGAGGATCTGGGTATCTGCAAGTTCATCCATAGCCATGAAAAAATGTCATGAAACTTATCTGATTGGTATTAATTGTAAAGATGTGGATCAGTGCTGTGCAGGGTCTGTAGGTTCAGTCCTCTCATTTAATTGCCAATGGCAGTGGGCGGGTTAAAATCCTGCTCTGTAAAGGTATCCTTACATAAACACAGTACACAAACTGCACCAACCAACACAATAACAAAACCTATCACCTATATAAGAAATACTCTTCAGTAGATAGAGTTCATCAAATCTATAACCATCATTTTCACACCTGTATCTTTCTTACAGGGATGAATGCATTGATGAGTGTACACAGATCAGGATAATCTTGGCATGAAACCGACTGATACCAGTTTGGGGAAGAGCCAAACCACAATGTATCACACAGGGATAGATGACATTTGAGATATCTACTATGTCTTGGCCTAGACATAATCTTTCTAACCCTCTTGTTACTGTTCTTGTGAAATTGCAAGAACTATTTTCATGTTGGATTCTACAACTTCCGCAGAAACACGAGAGTCGCCAGATCATCAGTCTCTGTTCCAATGACCAGATGTTATTCTACGAACATGGACCCAATTCATCAGCTCACGATTTCACAACTCAATGCGATGACAGCGCCCCCTACTCTGGCCAGCCATTTCCGGTGTAATTCGTAGGGGCGAGGTTAGTTTTTAACCTCACCACCAGGAGTGAGGTAACCTCGATCTAGAAAATATTTANTTAAAGCTTTCCAAGGATGTACACCATGGTTCCTACAAGGGATTTTTGCAGTCGAAGTTGGCCGAATTGAGAGCCTTGGACATTTCAGATAATATTTGACCACAAAACTGTTTAAAAGTTGAGGTTTTACAGCGAAACATGGTGATAAACAAGGGTTAACACCTCCAATGATGGGATAGCACCAACGCCGTAGATTTCAGCACACAAGGCTGAACTCCTGTAGCTTGTTTTCAGTAACATAAAACACCCAACACACGAGCAGTAAAGTAATTCAAACCATCTGTCACACCTAGCAAGGCTGGCTTTTTGTGTTTGGGTTCAGGCAAGGTAACAAAAAATCTCAAGTGTGGCAGACGTGTGCACAAGGAATGAACAGATTTGATACGTCTACCGACAGCAGCATTTCTTGTCATCAACCTTTGTCTTATCAAATAAATGCCTGATAAATCAGTCTGGCAATGCCAGGAAAGACTTTTCATTTTCCTAATTATTGCTGTAGAAAAAGCATAAAGGTTAAACATGAAGCACTCGGGTGAATCTTCAAAGTGTTCCACATACTTTCAAGAAATACTTTTCTAAACGACGATGTTATGATGGCTTACCTGGCGGTGCAGATAATCATAAAAACTTGATGCATGCTAAAGATTTAATTCAGAATAAAGGTAAGTTTGCCAACTGATACCTCTTTCACAACAATTTTGATATTCATCAACTTTCCAAATACATGTACATCTTTTATCTTGCATTTCGCGAAGAGAAGTGTTGACATCCACATCACACCTAAACTTCAACTTCAGCAGCTTCTGTTGTGTTTCCCTGGGGTGTCACCAGTGTTTCTCCTCAGAACTTCCACGCAGGTCATGCGGAGAATGTTTTTTATCTGTGATTCTTGGACCACCTATGATAGATGAAGAAACAGGAGGTAGCCAGTTGTTTTTTACACAAGGATGATAATGACAAAATTGGTCCACCATGTCTGATGACACCTGAGAGGTCTTGTTCCCTGTACAGACAACACAAAGGTAATCAAACTCTTATTGTTAGCTCACCGATTCTTGTTTTTTGAACGGTTTTTTAAACGAAAAAGATTAATGAAACCATGGGGTAGAGGAGTGTTCCTCATAGCAACAATTAGCGGGGAAAATGGGTTAGAAACCAATCATGGATGGGACTGTCAGAACTTTAAACGTATCCAAGACGACCACTGGGTTTGTCACTTTCTTCTCTCTGTATCACAACAATCACCATCTTTGAATGTTCACGTAAGCGGCAAGCTCTAAGACTTGCTAGAAAGGCGGCAAACTCTAACACTTGCTAGAAAGGCGGTAAGCTCTAAGACTTGCTAGAAAGGCGGCAAGCTCTAATACTTGTTAGAAAGGCGGCAAGCTCTAAGACTTGCTAGAAAGGCGGCAAGCTCTAAGACTTGCTAGAAAGGTTTTAACTTCAGCTCTGATTGGCCTCCGTGAAGGCTGACGTTCTAAGTACACAGCATGTAAAAATACCTCATCAAAATCTGAGAGTGAAAACGGCTTTCATTTCCACTAATAGTCTCAAATTATCCAGAATAGGCCTATCTTCATCAACATGATGTACACTCCAACAGCTTGAAAACGCTAGGAACATCGTTTGTATCCCTTTGAACTGACAATAAAGAATGCTGTAAAAGGCCTCAGCATACCTTCTTTTGTTTTCACTTGGTAAGATGATGCTGGAGGCCTACCTGCTTGTTGGCAGCCATAGATACAGTAGCTAGGGTTTAGTGTAAATCACAGACGGACGAATTTGATAGGCGTAAGTTGATAAATTATTGCATATTGGCTTTGTCTTGGAGACTTTGATAGGACAAACTGCTGTAAAGCCAAGAGAGAAGAGAAATCATGTGCAGTTCGACAAAACTATTAATTTTCCTACCGATAGTATTATGGTGATAAAACCTCAGTACTTTGTCATTCAAGAGATTTAATACCTCTCAAAATACGGTTATTATGTTCCCATACAACACTTTGTCTGAAGGCTAGGGGGTTAGGGTGTTTCTGCGTCACAGCTTGTGTTAGTGTTTCCAAAGCCACGCCAGCGTGTAGGCTAGACTTAGGGCGTCTGTGCGTTACCGCCAGGGTTAGTGTGTTCCCATGCCGCGCCATTTGGCGTAGGCTTTTTAGGGTTAGGGCGTTTGCCTGTTACTGGTCATCCTCGCTACTTTCTTTATCCATGTTTTCATGGTGGGGGGGGGGGGGGGTCA
>NMRB01000035.1:300873-313384 GCA_002633025.1 Notospermus geniculatus
ATTTGGTGTAAACCTTCTTTCTTATCAAAGCAGCCTGCCCAAGGCCACAAACTGATATTCCTAAGCGTTTAGATAAGGAACAGTTAAGAGATGCTGGAAGATGCCTTTGCAAGAGCAGAGTTCACCACACGCCTGTTCTACATGATAACTGAATCCATCGGGAGGTATTTTCAATAATCGTGAAGTTGATACCGTCTCGTCAGGTTATTCCTCGATCGATCAGTTGAATATAGCATTCATTCAGCATGTCATTGAAGGACATTGCTATGGTGATGTAATTAAGGCAGGCTTTTGAAAACGAGGTCTCCATTGGCGAGGTGCTGGAGCGTGGTTGAGCTGCGGATAATCGATATAAATGTCACAGCAGGAGAAGGGAATATGCTCGATGCATTGCTTCAGGACGAGGGAAAAATAACTCCAAGGATTGGAAGAATAAGACATAGTGACGAAATCATTAGAATTTAGAATGTCTTCATACAGGGTGTAGCAACTTGATTTTCAACAAATACATTTTTTGACGTCACAGGAGTTGATCATCATCACAGAATTCATGATTATTAGGACCCTCCCCTCGCCAACAGGGAAATGATATGTAAACATCACAAAACGTGATGAGCTGGTCACCTCTCGTGCCAACCACAACCTGTTCATTTGATGACTAAATCAGGCTCCGGGATTTGTGGTCACCTGTGTCACTCTAACAAGGACAGGCAATGTGTACAACACTGCACGACATATGTATTACTTATCTGTAGCTGGAAATTGTGAGACAGCAAGTGTTGCGTGATGAATGTGTTGAGTTTTGTCCACAACCCTTGGCCAAATGTAGATGTAATTGGGGTTAATTTTAGTAACATCTAATGCAGTTGTGTTTCACCTCAAGCAGGACCAGCGGAACCATGGATTAGATGTAGAATATCATTAATAGATGTTGATGTATCACTAGCCCTCCACCTCTGAATCATCCCTGACAACGCTCCCAGGTGACAAACACAACTCGCCGCTACAATCAATCAACAATTGGTAGGAAACGTCTCCGCAACACTGTACAGAATTTATCAAAGCATATAATTATAACCCTACCACCGGTGGATAATGCATCGACTAAAAGGTTGCCGGGGAAAATTGCAGAAGATGATGGTAAATTGTTACTCAGCAAGTGGGGGATGATGGGATAGCTTCAGGGGGGAGCAGCTTTGAGAGGAAGGGGTCCAAATTGGTCAAAGTCGATGGAAGGTGATAAGTTGCCTCAGGGTTCCGTCAAGGATTGTCAGTGGAGGTCACTGCACTTGGTATCGCTGTAGATCAATGTCACTGAGCTTCTATCAAGCAAATATGTCTCCAGACCTGGAATCTCTGTGATGTTAGCCTATGGGTCGTATTTTAGAACGTTCCTTAACATTAAGGTCCACCTTAAATCTATTGTTCTCGATGGTTTTACAATAGACTTAAGGTCGACCTCAACGTTAAGGAACGTTCTAAAATACGACCCTATGGGCCGTATTCTAGAAGCTTCCTTAAGTGTAAGGTCGACCTTTAGCTATTGTTTGCAGGGTAGAACACAATAGATTAAGGTCGACTTTACACTTAAGGAAGCTTCTAGAATACGGCCCAATAACTTCATGACGAAGGAACACTTTGCACTCCATGAACTGCACTAAACTGTGGTTCACCAACCAGAAAATTAGGAAACACATACCGGCATAATCATTATAATCAGATGGAACCTGAGAAGGTCGTATTCAAATTGCTGACCCCTCGAATGTGTTTGAACAGAGGTACTGTCGCATGCATGGGAACTGTCATAGGGAAATTTTTCACTTGAGAGTACACTGTGGTCCAGGTCATGAAACCAATCTGTATGGAGTATCTCCTACATTACAGATATAGAAGAACCGTGGTCAGACAGGATTTCATCCGCTTGTTTCCCTCTCCATTTTAGTAGCTCTATTTTAATGAAAAGTGCCATCGATGCTGAGGCCATTCTGTGACTGTATGACAGCGAGAAAAAGCCACGATCAAACGCCATGAAATCAACAGATTATGTTTGCAGCAACAGCAACTCTCATCAATATTCCTACAATCCAATAATGAACCTAACCATCAGACCATGGCATGACCTCACACCCAGGGGACGTTCACACACACGTGACGAATGGGTAATACGCAATGAAAGCACCCTGGAGACCAGATTGACCGTTGAAGGCTTCCAATAATACCAGAGCGTCGTCAATCGCTTTTGACAGCTTGGAAGCATGCGGCATAAAAATCTAATTTGACATGCAGCAGGGAGGTTTAGGTGCAGCATAAACTGTGTGCCTTGAATCAAGCATCATGCGATCAGCTGTTCCAATGAACAAACATTCCCCTCTGCTCAATACGAGCAGTAATGTGTTCTGTCAGTTGAACCCTCATCAAATCTCAAGGGGGGGGGGGGGACCTGATGGCCACAACAGCTCCATATCCACCAGTTGATGTCTGTCATAATAAGTGAATCATAGACTGGTGCCATAACACATTCAGCTGCGACAACCTGACACACGATCATAACATCTTGAGGACTGATTTTTGTTTCTTCAATCATAAGCTAAGAATTTCTTATTCTTCATTTAGTGATAGGTAATCCATACAGAAAACAGGTGACGGTATACCAACCATGTCTAACCTTTGGAAGAAAACATGAAGTATATCTGCTAGCTTCATAGCAGACCAGAAGCTTGATGAATCCAGCTCAAGATAACTTCAATGATATCCATTTTACAACTCGGAGTGTGGATGATATGTACCAATCCGATTGACAGTTAATCATAAAACATTTTGTGGTCGAGATGGAACCTTGATATATTTGCTGCCGTGAGTCAGTTTCTTGTTTCATTAGTTCTTCATAGTTGCATGTTGTGGATTCTGAATCATCAAGAAGAACTTGTGGTTTCCAAGTGACTGCGCAATGTGTCCTTCTTTTTGGTTCAGGACCATTCAATCTTTAATGAGTGCAGTCCTGCATGTACGATATATCAGCAGGCCTTGGCAGTCATTTTTGACGATATGATTGCTTGGAGCATTCTCCATTGATCTCACTGGTTTGGTGATTTTTTTTCAAACCCTCACTTTCAGAAATGTGTACCTGATGACAAGGCTTTGATGTCCCTCCATGATTACAACAGGTTTGTTGCTAATTCCACCTTGCTTCATAATTTGTAGATCTATAGCAATTTCACCATCTGACTCCAAAAAAATGTCACACGCCAGTACGTCATTTCTGATTGGTCTATTTGATAAGCCATGTGTGATGTAATCACAAAGACAAACTGTCGCCAGTCAGTCTGTGGATGAAACCATTCCAACTCGTGCACCGTGTAAATTATGATTTGTGTTCACACAGGTTGCTTTATGATTCATCAACAATTCATTCTCTTCTTTCTTTTCCTTCTGCAGATGTCTTCCACGAGAAGTCGGCCATCTTGCCAAGAAGTCTGTTTCTGAAGGTGACAGTTGCCGGTTTTTAGCTGAAGGAGCTTGCAGCAGAAATTTGAGTAGAATTGATTGACCATTGTATTAACTGCACTTCCTGTTCAAATGATGTATTCAAACTGAAGCAATGTCATCCATAGCGTAACAAAGCTGATATTCATAAAAGGTAGCAAATGCTTTTACTTCATGTTTTGTAGTACATTTACGTTGGACATCGCTGTGCAAATCTAAGTAAAAGCACTTGCTAACTTTTATGAATACCAGCAGCCACTGTTCCAGCTAGCCCAGTTGATGGAATATGTCTCTTTACAGCAAGTGGCACAGCGTTGAACTAAAAAGCAGAAGGTCCCTGGTTCAAATCCCAGAGTGACTCTTCATTTCTTTACCGACTTCCATTTTACCTTCGTTAGTGGGCCAATTTGTGTGATATCACAAGCCCCGCTGGAAAATTTCGAAATCCCATGTGCAAAAGAAATTACGGTGGTTCCGTATTCGGCATCAGTAGTGTGTAACTAATGCTTCCATACCATCAAAGTTCCTGCTAACAATCTCCCCGGAGAAACTCGCAGCCGGCTGTGACATGAATGATATCACAAAATGGTGCTCTTGATCATGGGAGCATGCAATGGCTCGATTTATAGCCTGCGATAACTACATGCTGCTTGTTCTTTACAAAATTCATCATGGTTCACTCAGGGGAGGATTGTGCATGCTGAGCATGTTAAGCGACGCCATGCTATTGTGGCTTAGAGAGATATCAACTTCTCGCTACATGTACTAGCAGTATGTACTCATATTACAACTAGGAACCTTTATTCAGCTCCGTTTTGATTGTGCGAGTGACATGAATAGAAATATCACCAGTTTAGGCAGGACCAGGAGTTGCTTTGTTGTGCAGTTGAAATACTAAGGTGAATATTTATCTTGGCTGACTGTCCAACTAGATTTTATGTGTCACGTGTAACTCTCAGTGATAACCCCTTCCAAAACCTCGATTCCAGGTGATCACGTTCGTGAACAAACTGCATCATTTCACAAGTAGTGTCATCATCATCAAAGCCACGGGAAACCCTCGGTTGTTCCAAGCAGAAGGATCAACCTAATCCATGAAAAAAAACACCAGCGCTAGAAAACTGATGACAAGTTGATTACGCACAAAATAGCATGATAAAAAAGAAGACATACAAAGGATTTATCCCTGCTTCAAGGGAGAGACTCCCTGATGTTGCAAACAGTTTGTGAGTCAGAAGACCATGTGTAAATGACTGTCCATAGGCTGAGCAATTATAAGGCATGAATTCACCAATGTCTCATTATATGCTGATATAAAGGTGTTTTTTTGCTTCGTGCTGAGAAAAGACACACCGAGCTGGAAGTGGTCAATGTATTTGTGACAACAAAGTGCTATTGATAGTTCTTTTCAAAGTTTGCTCATGATATGCCAATTTCTGAGCTTTTCTTATGACTATGCCCTTTCTGGAGTAGACCATAATCATTAAGTTCTCACCAGCAGGTTGTCGTCTTTGAGAATAGTTTGATCACAGTGGAGTAAAACCTGTGGACATCATACCACCAATCTGGGCAAAGTTGTGTTTGGACAATCATACCGAGTTCAGAATTGCAAGTTCTGACTTTATATGAATCATGCAATCATCTGCAATCAATAGGCCTAATGGTCTTGACAGTGAATGTAGAAAATTTTTATTCTTATCAATATCCCCAAACAAAATATCATGATATTTCCAGTGAGCTATAATCAACTATTCATTGTTTAAAACCAAGAGGTGATGAACTCTGAGTTAGCTGCGCTAAAAATATCCCCATAATCTCCCCATGAAAGATGAGCAGTCCTAATACAGGTGAAAAAAGACAAAAGCTTTCATAAAAATGTGCAAATTGTTTTGTGCAGGCACTTTAACTGTAATATTCAAACCAAGCATGATGTTCAAATAATGATATAGATTGTACACAGCTGGTAAAACAATGAGAGGCAACTCATCGTCGAACTGATAAGCAGTCTATTGTTCTTTAACATTTACCAATGACTGAAAAATTGATTTCGTAAAATCCTATACCTGCCAAAGGCAAATAAAAAAGCATAATTCCCCATTATCTGTTTTGTCGTGACATTTTTCCAAATGTTATCAAATATTGAGCTCTGCTACAGTTTTATGTTGCAACATTCAGATGGTTGCACTGCCTCCCTCTGAGCTTCTAGTTGTTGAACACACCCATAATACTCATCAATATCTCAAAACAAAATATCACGATATTTCTATTCAGCTATGAGGTGGGAAATTCAGATTTAGGTACTTGGTGCAAGGGCAGATGAGTATATCACTCTTACACCTTGTATTTTAGGCAACATTCCATCAAGCTAATGATGCAATCTACGGTAAAATAAACAAGCACCAAGCAGCTCAGTGAATCTTTCTACAGTTTATTTAAGGATACCGTTAATTGCAACAGTTAAGAGCAATGTTTATATACTCCCAAGTAGGTAGTGCTAATCATGTAGACAGACTCAAACAGTTTAAATCAGTATCACCAGAGTTAGGCCACACTTTTTTTATTTATTGGATTACGGATCCGCCGACCAGTTTCCGGACACTATTTTTGACCAAGAACGTCTGTCATTTGGAGTGTTGTACTCCATCATTAGTTGATCGAGACACTGTTTTGGCTGCACTTATTTTTGGACCAGCTGGACCTCTGAAATATGGTTGTTGTGCTGGCAGTGTGGCAATTTTGATTTTTGGTTGTTGGTATGTGATGAAACATATAGATGAAATATTTTGTACCGGGTGTCCAAAAGAATCAGCCTGAGAAGAAGTTTTTATACGGTATTTTATAGAAATAAAGGCAGTATGGCTATAGAGAATACCTTCATTTGCAGAACGTTGTCTGACTGTGGAGATCAATGAAAGAAAATGGTACCCATAAGAGCTAATGAAATCAATCCTACAGTCGTTTTGCCAATGAGCGGAAACCAAAATCAAGACGGCAGCCATGGCGGCCATATTGGTTGCGCTACGAGTCCAATTTTCGAAAGGAACCTTAATATGGTGAATAGAAATCTACCAGGTTAAAGCCCCACTGTATTGAACGTGAAAAACGCAAATCATCGCCGCGATTCTCGTACGACGTCAGCGTAGTGTAAAATATACTACGCTCTGTCAGAATACATTAGAGCTCTCCCTGCAGTTTTTTCCAATGCGTGCTGAAAACTGGGCCTTGATTCTGTGAAGTGCGTATCAGGCAAGCATTCTGGGGACCTTCACGAGGCTATGGGACCTCTATGTGCACTCTCCTAACTTTTTGAAAATATCATAAAATTCAATACTGTGGGGCTTTAAAACGAAAGAAATCCCTGCAGGAGTTCTCCCTTAAATGAGTGGAAACCGAAATCAAGATGGCAGCCATGGCGGTCATATTGGCTTTTCCACTACGAGACCGATTTTCGAAAGGAACCTTCCTATGGTCAATAGGAATCCACCACGTTAAAACGAAAGCAATCTCTGCAGTCGTTCTCCCTTAAATGAGCGGAAACCGAAATCAAGATCGCAGCCATGGCGGCCATATTGGATGCACCACCAGTCCGATTTTCGAAAGGAACCTTCGTATGGTCAATAGGAATCTACCACGTTAAAACGAAAGCAATCCCTGCAGTCGTTTTCCCTTAAATGAGCCGAAACCAAAATCAAGATGGCAGCCATGGCGCCCATATTGGATGCGCTACGAGTCCGATTTTCGAAAGGAACCTTCCTATGGTCAATAGAAATCTACCACATTAAAACGAAAGCAATCCCTGCAGGAGTTCTCCCTTTAATGAGCGGAAACCGAAAGCAAGATGGCAGCTATGGCGGCCATATTGGATTCGCTACGAGTCCGATTTTCGAAAGGAACCTTCCTATGGTCAATAGGAATTTTCGATCCCGGTTGGGGTCGAAAATTCGTGAATTCTGGAGATTGACTTCTTGCTTATTATCATTTTGTGTGTCAATTTTGTGCTTTTCTGTATCTTGGATTCCTATGGTCAATAGGAATTTACCACGTTAAAACGAAAGCAATCCCTGCGGTCGTTCTCCATTAAATCAGTGGAAAACAAAATCCAGACGGCAGCCATGGCGGCCATATTGGATGCACTACTAGTCCGATTTTCGAAAGGAACCTTCCTGTGATCAATATGAATCTACCACGTTAAAACGAAAGCTGCAGAACAAGGCAGTCCATAACATCTACACCTGCATCAGGAGGTCTGATCCTGTCGAGCAGTTACCGTGTACAACCTTCAAAAGTTTGTCAGCGTCTGCATTTTTTTCCTGTCATGACAATGATGACGGCTTATTGTCCCATGCGACTGATGAAGAGCCGGGAATGAAATCCCATATGTTCCGGGCTGGATTCTAACCCACATAGCACTAGGACATAACTCAACAGTACATAAAATCTCTGTATTAGTGTCATTTTTAAATGGTGATGAAACCTCGTGACATACATGTAATCCCCCCACCCCCACCCCAGTTGCAAAAAAGGGGCAATCAGTAATACTAGATATCAACCGTTCAGTGTCAATGAACACCACCAGAGGTCAGCACATGTTATGAATCAAAATAAAGGGAAACGTTGACTGATACAACTTTCATTCTGAACTCATAAACTGAAGCAACATGCGTGGAATTCTGGTCAGGTGAGAATGAGACAGACAGATTTCTGTTTCACCTCAAGTTGCTTAAGGAACCTGCAGTTTTAAAGAAAAAATGTATAAATATCACAATATATGTGTGTAATGTTAGGGTGAGACACACATCAGGTGAGTTTGATTACAAGGTAGGCACCCAGTCAATAAGCACATGAAATGAAGCACACGTACCTGTAAAACATACACATGAAGTACATGTAGCTACAGCCAACTTAGACTGGTCATAACATTATTAATAAATGATGAGATAGCTATCATCAGGTTTAAGAAAACAGACGGCCAATATATGAGGTGTTGAAGAAAAATATTTAGTAATTATAAAAATATTCCGTCATGATGTGAGTTAGATGGACTAGTCTTAATTGCCTTGGATACTGCAGCCAATATTTTGAATGGAAAGTGAAATTGGCCCCGAGAGATCGCGGGTATCCTGGGTATCGGGACATCTCATCATATTTTCTATTTCTTTCCAGGTAGCCTGCTGAAACCATGAAAATGCAGCATTACATCATCTTAACTTCGGGAACACAATCCGCTGAATCCACCTGCCAAGATGGAACGCTGATGGGAAGAATCCAGAAAACATACACCGACACATACCCCACTCAAACATTAGCCGATAGCTGCTGGGGGAGGAGAGGAACCATTCCTGTTCATGAGGATTAGATCTCAAACACATCCATCATGCAACACGCCGCAACAAAATACAACGGCATTCCCATGTTGATTTCAAGTACCAGGATAGAAATGTACAAGCTAAAAGCTTGTAACATAGCATGAAGCCACCTGAGTATGTTGGTCTGGATCTTGATGGTTGAGGCAAAAATATATCCAAGAGTGATCAATTCTTCCATGAGAATGATGATCAAGATGGGCGAAAATCAGCAAGAAAGCAACTAAAAATAGGTCTGATCCCTTCAACAACGCCAATATCAATAACGCCAATACCAACAACGCCGATCTGGCTCTGCTGTTGTGCAATAAAGCAAAGGACGGGATCGCAGATCGTATGCCTGAAGATGCCGTTTCCTCCAAAAGGTATTCTCTAAAACAAGTTCCAAGAATACAGAGAACAGAGTATAGAAAACTCCGAATGATTAGAAAAGACAGTCACACTGGCGCCGAGGACTCATAGTAAACCAAGTTTATGGGCGGTTATGTCCGCATAAATTAGACGTGCACAAAACGTATTTGTAAGTATAAAACAGATGTTTTTGTGCCAAAACAGATATTTCTGTGTAAAAACAGACATACAAAACGTACAAAACGTGATTATTTTCGGCTAAACGTGTGTGTATTCCCAAAACGAATATATTTCTTGCAAAACAGATGTAAGTTTGTCGATAAACACGAAAGTTTTACCCGAGTTTTGTATTTTCTCGCAGAGATGTCGGCTCGCAGAGACCAAACCGCAGAGGTGTTTGCCAAACGAAGACGCTAGATGGCGCTCGATACTATCGCTGTTTTAGTGTGCGGTTTCTCNAATACCTTCGACATCACTCCAGCAAGATGGTGTATTTCATCAGTCAATCTTTTTCTATAAGAATGAACACGATTTCAGCCTCAGTACCTCGCAGGTTTTAGTAGAAATTGAAATGCTCATGTTGGTTTCTTGTCCAGTGGAGCTCATGACTTCATCAATATGCTTCACTTGATTGGAATCTGGAGGTGCGGTGCTGATTTCATGGGCGATGTCTGTGAGAGCTGGTGTTTACTTGGGTGATATTCATTATTCTGCTTTATAGGGCTGCTCAGACATAGCCAATCTGGCTTTTCTACCTCAAGGTTGGGTGTTTAGTCCCCCACCCCCACCATATAAAGGAAGCAGCTAGAGTCAGTGGTTGTAGAACAGTGAGATGCTACATCGGATGACCTTCCCAAGGTCACCAACAGATGGCAGCATGCCCATGTCTCAAGGACAATGAATGGTGAGGCAGGGTGACCCAAAGAGTAGTTTTTAGGTCATCACCATGGGGTGCTACTTCTATTCTGACTGTGACAACTGAAATGAAATATCGGTACATGTATGTGTGCCCTGGAATGGGGTAAAACCATGCGTTCTAATGTACAAATGGAGGAAATAATTAGTGTATGCATCTTCCATCCTCTGGATCCAGATATAATCCTGGACTGTTTTAAACTTTGCATCATATTCATCCCCTCCAAGATGCCTCATCAAGAAATAATAATATCAAGTCATCAAAGTGTGACAAAACTCCCAGGGAAGATGAAGATAGGTTTTTGAGTAAGACGCCTGATGTGGTGAAGTAATCCTCTTAGAAGAGGCACAGCCAGCAGCAAGTTGGTGAGCACCATAGATGGGTGGAATTACAACAGAATAAGGTGGTAATAACATTAGCTAGAAGCCATGAGAAGTAATCTGCTTTGGGAGGGAGAGAGAAGATAGAGGTGTGGTATGTTGGTTTTGTGATGATATCAGTGTTGGTGTGAAACGCCTTGTTCCCGAAACCTACCACACGAGGACACAACAGCTGATTTTTATTCCCTGGCAACGGCAATCGCCACTGGTCACCTCGTCTGCTGGGGTTGGCAACAGCTGTCAACTGTAGCACTTTCCAAATATCAAACATGTCTAATTTTTCTTCCGGTAGTTGCTGGTCGTCGCGTCATGTTCGGAGACTGAGGATGGGAACAGGAAATTGATTTTCATTATTGACGAATCAGCAAGGGCTCTCAAATCCCCCAAGTGGATCCCAAGTGGATCCCTACTCCCTCTGAATGCAGTGGCATGAACATACACATCATTTTGCATCTTGCAAGGAACATGTTGAGCAAAGGAATTCTCCCTTGCCTTCAAAAAGAACCATTGTGGTAGGCCTGCGTCTTCCACTTCTAAAAAGATATCATACCGAAGTTGACACACGCCAACAACAGGAGAAAGAAATGATAATATGTAGGAGCATTCCACACAGAGATGTATGTAACGATGTACAGTTGTCTGGCTGGCTGCCTGTTCAAGCCATCAGCTCAAACATTTCTAAAGTGTAAGGAGAATTTGCCTGGTTCCACCACCAGGTCTGATGGAACAACAAATGCTGAAGAGAAGAGGCAACCTAGTTCTAATCCAAGCTTAAAGGTGTTCTAGTTCGAATTGTAAACATTACGGTTTGTTTATTTACATGGTTGATTATAATAGTTATTTTTCCTCGGACAGGTGGCAGCACCGTGTATACCAAAACATTAATGTTATCTATTTTTTTATCTATCTTGATAAATATTCTTGTAACTGAAATATATTTATGATTTTACGCTCAAAAACAAACAAAAAGTTGTGAAAGGAGAGATTTAATTCGATTTTATCTGATTTGTTAGTACCGGAAGTTGACAATAGGTGGCACACCGTAATGTTTACAATTCGAACTAGACCACCTTTAAGTTGTCTTACTCCATACAGTCAATATATCAGTTAGCTTAAGAACAACTGAGATCTTAAGACATGCAAAATCAAAGCTCTGATCTTTGCTGCTTGCACTGTTTGCTCTTAGCTTGCAAAGAGTTGAGACTGTTACAGGAAGATCTTCACTTACGTAAATCCTTATTGTCGGTGCATCTGAATCCACTAAATGCTCTTATCATTTGCTTTGATAATTGTTTGCATCAGAAAGTATGGCAAAAGAACCTGCCAGTGTAATACCACTGAAAACTCATGATCACAAGTGCTGAAAACTACACGCTTATACCCTAATTTCAAGTCATCCTTTGCACTTTGTTAGTAGACTCACAGCCTCAAAGTTGGAGTAAATATTTTTTCATGTCATGCAAGGAAGCTGTAGGCCTACTTGGAAAGTGTAGGCCTACAGGGTTGAAAATTCAATAAGGCACCACTGGTAACCAGATGTAAAACAAACAAGCAAAGGCATCAGCATGTTCATCATCCAGGGCTGCTGAGAATGCAGCCAACAGGAGTATAACTATGTAGCAAGAGAATTACAGACTGTTACAGCCCGCATACCATCAAGTAATGTTCATGCCCATGATAAACATCTGTTGGAGGTAACTATTACCGCTGCACGGGCCAATGGTGATCTTTTGTCTAGGAATGATAGATTGTTGGTTCTGATTGTGGACATGATGAAGGTAATTCTGCCCCACATTCATTGATATCACAAACACCGTCATCATCATCATAGAAACATCATGTGTACATTCTGCAATGATTGGTAGGCAATAACTACTGAAATATACATTATTCTTAACATGAAACAGTCACAACTTTACCATTGACCACTTTCTCTTGTTCTCACAGCATAAAAACAATCAAAGCGACCATACACTCGCTGAAATCTCACGATATTTTCTGATGACCACCGACTGCTC
>NMRB01000035.1:314937-358083 GCA_002633025.1 Notospermus geniculatus
AAGGAACACAAGGAAGCTGTTCCCAAACACTGCGTGATAAACTTCACATTGAACTTATGAGATGAGGGGTCACTTGGGAGAGAAGGTCGCGGGGCTTATGGTGCAGTAATGGAGGGTAAAGTTTCCTCCTACATTTTTCAAATTCCAATACAGTCATACTTGACAATCTGATTCATTTCAACGCTTACTGTACCGAGCATCACATACGACCAGTACACATCTGCTGGACCCCGACATGAGAGGGTTAACGAGCCCTACCTGATCCCATCAGAGATGTCTGCACCTTCTCCACATGGATACAATGTTTGATTGTTATCACTGACTCTCAGAGAAAAATGTCAGGTGGAAACATGTGGGTGAATAAAACAACCTGTTTTTTTTTGACCAACTAATACTAGGGTTACATAATGATGGTTTCTTACAAAAACAGGCTGAAGTTACTTGATAGGTAGAGATATTAAGGAATGGGGTTGCAATGCTAGGTCTGATGGTGATGATACCCGGGCTCACCAAAGTAAGAAAGAAGGTGACTTTTTTAAAGAAGAATCCTGTTATTTTCCTTTCCCTTCCTGAATGAGGAAAGGCCAACTTACTCCACAAATTCGATCAGTGCAAAACCCAGCAACAGACCTCACTAATTTTTCATCGCAAGCGCTGTTGAACAATAAATAATTAATAAACAAGATAATTTCTTATGAACAAGAAATATTTTTACGAACAAGAAATAATTTCTTATGAACAAGAAATAATTTCTGCTGACGAAAAAACAAATTTCTGTTGACGAAAACAATAATTTTTGTTGACGAAAAAATACATTTCTGCTGACGAAAAAAAAATCTGCTGACGAAAAAATAACTTCTGCTGACGAAAAAATAACTTCTGCTGACGAAAAAAATTCTGCTGACGAAAAAAATTCTGCTGGCGACAAAATATTTGCTGCTGACGAAAAGAATTAATTCTGCTCACGAAAAAATAATTTCTGCTGACGAAAAATAAATTCTGTTGACAAAAAAGTAATTTCTGTTGTCGAAAATAACAATTTATATTGAAGAAAAAATACTTTCTATTGAAGAAAAAAATAATTTCTGTTGAAGTAAAATTAATTTTTTACTGAACAGTAAATACACACATGTACATTGTTGAAATAAAAATATTTTCTATTGAACAAAAAATAATATGTCGACAAAAAATAATTTCTGTTTAAGAAGAATTAATTTCTGTCGAACAATGGTATTCTTGGTCATAAATCTGCCTGCCATAGTTGTGCGTGGCGTAGGGCTACATTGTAAGTATCCAGCCCTAGCCCCTTGCGCTGGTTGACATGCTGATATTTTAGGATGGTTTCTTTACTTACAAATTTATAGGCGCAACTTCAAACTGTCGTTGGGAAACTATCTAACATATAAATGAGATATCCGGTTCACAATGTTTATTCCAAAAGAAAAAGCTAGCGGACCAATCTCCATCACAGAATATTAGTACTACGAAAAATACAGAATCAAATACAGGTCGAACACTACAGACTATAGATCCAGATAACAAAATGGAGGTTCCACACTGGTTTGACTCACACTCACTTCCAAACTAATGCTGTCCTCCTGTTGAAAATAATCCTACCAAATGTGAAATCACAGAAACAACTCTCATAAGAGCACAGACTAAACTGTACACAGGATGGTAGTGCAATCATATCCTTACGCAGACTAGTATGTACACTACAGTCAACACATGTTCCTCAAAGCAGCATTTTCTGCTTCATGCCAACATGGTCGAGATTACAATGGATTCACACATACAGCTTCATCCCTCAATCACATACACCTTGATTGTGAACGAAGCAGCTGCCATGACCAGTTCTAACGCCTCCTTCCCCAGGTGTACAATGTACCTGTAGCAGACCTTTCAACACCAGCCTGCCCCCTATGGTGTCCTGTTAACACCATCACAATACCGTCAAATGTGTCCAGGAAGCAATTACTATTTAAATGAATTCCATCATCAGTAATCCAGCATTTCTCACCAATTAACTCTGTACTGGTCATAATACTACATTATGACTATTCACACCTCATTCTTCAAGGCCATTAAAAATCACTGACTCAGTAGTGACTTTGATTGAATTCACTGGGAAGTGGAGATTTCCTGACAAGCTACACACTTATTACTTGGCGGAGTGCCTTCCCATTTTTCAACTCCATCATCACTTTGTGTCCCATCACCCCAGTTTTCATTCATGGACTACGAGAACTTAATAAGTTTGCTGAACTCCGCCCACTTTTTAATCCATGAAAATCATCCCATCATATCATCTGATTGAGTGAAAAACACGTCAACCTTGCATCCACTCCCCCAGCAGGTTCAATGGACAGAAAATCTTTTCAAACATCACATGACAATTTTTCAGTTCGAATGTCAAGAACAAACAATGTACACAGAGGGTTAATATCATCATTTAATGAGAGTAAATGTCGTTTTTGAAGCAGAAAACACAACAAAGGTTCGTGGAACACACACCAATAGCGGCATATCGCATGGAGGACTGTACCACAGCAGAATGTCCTAATGAGATAATTACTACTGCAAATTCAGAGCTCAATTAATACCGTTTTTTCCGACATAGAACCGGAAAATGTGTGCAACACGCAATGTATTGTATCCAATTTTAGAATCATGGCAACAATTTTGTCATAAATCCATATAATTGCCGATAACTGGTTTGAAAGGGCGATGTATAAAAAGTTCCGTGTCGGCTCTATGGCCATTTCCTGGCCTCAAATGATTCTGTTTTGCGCCATTATGCCTGCTGAGTTACAGTTCTCCGGAAGCCTGAATCACGGTGGTTCTTATGTACAGACAGTGGAGACGTGGCTGAGCTGGAGTAAACTAATGGTAGAATTATTCTATCTTTTTCTCTGATATGAAGGCGACAATTACTGTCATAGAGCAAATATATTGTTTGTTAGTAACAAATAACAAATTGTGTCAAACAGTTCTTCATCTGATATGATGAAATTATTCCTGCAAAATATGTGTCATCTCATTAGACCAACACTTATCAATAACCATGATTGTACACTTTGATTTCGAATGTTGACATGCACATTATCATATTTATTCAGATATTACCATGTTTATTCAGAGACAGCATGTTATGGTTGAGAGTGGGAATGTTAAGATTGGTTTAACAAATGCCAAACAGGCCATAAGGTCAAACACTTCAGCAGGGATATGGTACACAACCAAGGATTGCATCCTGAGAACATCAGGGGTTCTCAGTGCTGGCTTCCTTCGTCTCCGCACACAAACGAAGGGAGCCAGCGCTAAGAACCCCTGATGTTCTCAGGATGATTGATTGTGAGACGAAGCAGTATTCAACCATCCTCTATGTCCTCTACTTTCCTGACTTCATCCTCACGATACAGTGATGTAAGCATGCATCCAGCAAATGGTAGGCCAAACATTTGACAGAAATCCAATGTACAACAACCTGACCAAGAATGATCGGGCTAAAATGGGTACTGGCAGCAGGACATCGCATTCCTTGTCTACAAACAGCATATATTTTGTCAACACTCTGGTATTTCCCACTCAGTTATTGTACCATGAAGATCTTCCTGTCATTTCACACCTGACTGGGCCATCATAAGTTCCTAGAATCTCATATACCTAGACGACAAGGAATTTTCATCCACAAAATGAACGGAAATGTAGCATCTACTTCACCATCTGTTATTTCACACGAGGTGGAAGATGACTGCTCAATACTTTTAGTTGTGAAGCATGAGTAGCAACTCCTATACCTTCACTGACGTCGCTAAATGCCCCTACCATATCACTCTGCGCCTTCACACTCTTCCTGTCTCTGGGGTAACTATGTTATGTTTTTTTATGATCACCGCTACATCAACACCATCACATCAAAAACAGATACATGTCACGCGCTAATTCCTCCATCAACCTGACAAAACAAAACCAGCAGCATAATAATCATGAATTTTTCATGGCTGACTGATCATCATCATGGAGAGACATTCTCTACACTGATGTGTGAAGTGTATCGACCGAGCGATGCAGAGCATTGTCGCAGCCACGGCAGACTCAAGGTCTGTAGCCATGGTCCTTGTCTACGTGTAATATCCAACTCAAGGGTGAGCCATCAGTGTCGAGTGCATGTGCCATTTATGGTTGGTCTAGCTTCGCCATGTTGGGAAGTGATAAGTGGACATTATGAAGCCAGCACTTGTCTCGCTTTGTGTAGCCTGCTGTAGCCAATAAACTGTCTGCGGGGCTAGGTACATTCCACACATTTATGAAAATCAAGCATAGAGCTGGTGGCACACATATTGCACACGATCTCAGTGGAGTAAGGTCACCTCTGCGAGTCAGTCTGAGCTGTGCGCTCATCTTCGCAAGACACCATTTCCCATCTTGTGTGTGAGTGTTCATGTATGAAGTAAACTCCCTACGCAGTTGTGTACCGCGCCCCTTCGGTTTACCCGCTCTCCACAACTGCTTAACTTCGTAAAATTCGCCGCGTTTGGTCAACAAATGGCACTGAGAGAGTCGACCAATGAGAGCACTGAGCAACCGGTAACCAAGCTGGCCTGAGACACTTTTTCATTGGCCGAGTGGTTCGTAGCCATGGTAGCACACGAACATCCGTTGCCAACGGGCCAAAGAGTTCTGAAAGCAGCGTGCTGATAGGCTGTAAAACTCGCGCCAGGCCCTGACGCCATCTGTTGACCAAACGCGGCGGCTTCCACGAAGTAAAGCAGTTGTGGAGAGCGAGTAAACCGAAGAGGGCGCGACTCACAACTGCGTAGGGAGTTTAGTATGAAGAGGAACGAGACCAAAGCCTTGCTGTGGGAAGATGCCATTTCCAATCTCGCAGATAAGAATTTGCTACCAGCTTCAGGCGTGCATGTCAAGGAGATGATGGCACCAAACGACTGTCAATTTTAGCTTTTATCGAAAATTTGAACAGCCTATAGACCACTCCTTAGAAACGTGCAATAGTTCTGCGAGCAGCACTTATCCTGGTGGGTGTTCATACCATCAATACCTTATGGATGAAGATTATAGAAGGCTCGGCGGAGTATTGACCACCGTCGCAACGCAGATATCACGATCCATAATCAAAGCTTTTGTAGATGGTTGATTCACAATATTGTATTGGGGCCCCTGGTCATGTTGCCTTTATCAGTTATTCACATGCTCACAGGCAGGGTGGGTCTGAAGAATCAAATCATTCACTAAAACACTTTATGACAAATCACACTTGCAAGTCTATTTCATATCATTGATTATACCTTGAAGATCAAGTTGCCAAGAAACGAGTTTCATTCATGTGTTCATTTACATCCAACAATCCAATATTTCTTCAATATCATTGCCGGTGTGTGGAAACATTAACACCTGGCACCTCCGACGTTAGGGTTCAATACCAGGCCATCTCAGCAAGCTCCTCCACTCCTATTACACCCTAATACACTCCCAGATTGGTACAGTGGGAACACTACCACTACCTCTCAAAGTCAGGTCATGGGTTCAGTTCTCAGTTGGGCTGCAACCCCAACCAGCAGTGATGGTTTTCCTTACATCTTTCAGGTTTCGCTTGCCGATACACTCAGCCTTCTTCTAATCTAGCCACATAATCCCCGCAGCTGTGGAGATGACATCATCACATGAACCAGAGGCTGAACGCACCAAGAGAACAAGATCAATTCTGATGATTCAGTAGCTGTTTAGTGAGAAGGTGAAACCGTTTCACCAACTACTGCTTTATATCTCCTGATAGCATTGGATTGCGAACAGCGATATCAGCTTTCTTCAAGAAGAGAAGCAGCTACAAGAAGGGGATCGCTACGGTTGCAAGCTGAACACATGCAGCCACATCCCAGGGCCTAGTTCTCGTGGTTGTCTATTGCAGTGCCACATCCCAGGGCCGAGTTCTGTTGGTTGTCTATTGCAGTGCCACATCTCAGGGCCTAGTTCTCTTGGTTGTCTATTGCAGTGCCACATCCCAGGGCCTAGTTCTGTTGGTTGTCCATTGCAGTGCCACATCCCAGGGGGCAAGTTGTGTTGGTTGTCCATTGCAGTGCCACATCCCAGGGCCTAATTCTGTTGGTTGTCTATTGCAGTGATCCCAAGGACTTGGTTGTCCATTTACATCCTTCCCACCCAAAATGCCTGATGCTGTCGGCCATGATGAACCTGACAACCTTCTGAACATAATAGCTATCAAAGAATGAACTGCCAGATCAAAGCATCTGGCTCTTCTGTTGAAATATCGGTGTGTTTATAGACACCACACAAAGAATGGCAACAGCTGAGCATGTAAAGTTATGGTTTTGAAGGCTGTTTGTGTCCATCTCATCCTAAATTGCCAATATAATTTACGATATCTTGTACACGATGAAGCAGCAGGACAACGCCAGCGATCATCACACCAAGCTATAGAACAACAAGACACAGCACGTGTGGATGAGGTGGAGTCAGTGAGTAAGGTACATCATGTATACACAGCAAGCTGCCTCCTTCAAGGAAAACATGACAGAGCCTTAGAACATCAGGTAGGCCCTATCCTGATCCTGGTGCAGTGGCTCGCGAAGGTAAGAACCATACTTATCAGGGGAGAAAGAAACTATCCAAAGTAGCAAATATTTCCCGCATGCAGAATAATACTGCCGGTAATGAATTTTCCAGCAATTTGTTTTTTCCATCTTTCTGTTCCTGTTACTTATAAATGGCCACCCAAACTCAGAAGGCTCATCTTCCACACGTTTTTCTCACAAGTTGCTCATTATGTTCATTGACTTCATTCTGTGTATCACCACAGGGAGGTAAGTGATGGTAGGTAGGCCACTGTGCTCACTTTCGGCATATGTCCACGATCCATTGAGGTTGACTTCAAAAAAAAGATCAAGTTGACCTTGAAAGTAGGTCAGGGTGAGACCTTTTTCTGTATTTTCTTTCAGCCACTTAATGCCACCTACTGGCCAAGGCAAGAATCAGCTTGCACTGAAATTTGCTGTGTGATCTCTAGGGGTACAGAGGCCTCCATCAGCCGCCAGTAGTTACACCAGAAGTCCACCTCATCAACAACTCCTGGTCATCATCCTTGTGGTGTCCGTTTATTCTCTCATTACTGTGAAGTTTCCCTGACTCTTGGTTGCCAGGCACATGACTGCTCTGACCAGCCAGCTCATTGGCATGATAGGCTATTTTCAAAGCAATTTGGGGCAATCATACACATGTCAGAAGTGAGTCAGATCTGAGCTGACCCCCATGGTCACGGTGTGAAAGCCAAACCTACATGACCACTGGTACTCTAGGTTCAACCATACCGCTATCATATCATATCTACAGATTGAAAGGCCACTTTGTGATATGATGAAAACATTTTTCCAGCTCATTATACCATTCAGCCTCAACCACTTAGATATATTTTGTATCATTATATCCTTAACAAGCTAATGACACTGCACCACGTACAGAGGTTAGGACGGAACTAAGGCATGCACAGGATGCAATCAGCTGGACGACAAAAATAACCTCGTTGAAATAATTCAAAAGTAGGCCCTCTATGTGTATATTAGTGACGGTATAATTTCATAACTAATTGTACTCTGGAAGTTCATTGGCCTGATTAGAGTCTGTTGCCAACAAAAAGCCTCTCAAATGCTGAACACAGAGTTTGGAAAATGGTCACTGCATCTCATTTTAACAGCAAGCCATCCTGATATCATTTGGTGCCTACATCTTTTATCACTGCAGGGTTGTGGACCTCCAGAAAATCAGCCAGGTTTATGGACCTTTCCAACAAAGATGGCGGTCTGACAGGCAAGCTGCAAGGGACGGGCCTCACCTCGAGAGAGGACTCCTCATGCCAGCACCTGGATCTGAACCAGGGAGCTCTTGCTGGCATAGACATGATAGAGACTCATGTCTAATATCGGAAGGAGATAGGCCAATCAAAACATACTCTGTTTTCAACCCCAAGAATCTTCTAGACGCTGGAGGTGGTTCCCAGCATCTCAGCTGCATTAGAAGCAAAAACACATCATCATCATTAATGAGCAATCCTCAAATTGTGTCAGGAATTGTGCCCAATTTGTGTGGAATGCAACGAGAGTCTAGTATAGGTCAGAATAATAAAGTCTGGTGAAGAGATCCTTTGCTCATTTTGTGTTTGTTCAAGTATCAGTTGCCACCTATAACAAACTGCCTTGCCCCTTGACCTATTTGGACAATATCTGATTGCCATGACTAAGTATTTTGTATCACTTTGTTTCATAACTGTCCTCTCAGCCTCCTGGACCAATTGAGGTCACGGTGATGTCAAGGTCACGGTGTCGCCTAGTGGCTGCAGATGAAATTACCTGGCTGGCAGAGCTGATTTAGAACATCGACAACATGACTTGACCGTAGTGTTGTGGGACGTTTGTGCTTAGAGAAATTGAAAAGTAATGGGTTCTTAACTGATGACACATACGGTAAAATTATTTCAAAGACTTGCCCATTCACCACTCGCCAATTCTCCCAATTCGCCACGTTTTGTCTGTACCCCGTGTCATTAGTTTTATAAAACACTATAATTGACGGCAGAAAAAGTGTAAATTTACACCTCAGAAGCCATGACTGGATGTGACTGGCAGATGATGAGTCATGACCTAAAAATGAAGTTGACAAGTTCATGAGTACAGCGGGTGTACAACATTCCTTCAGTATGCGGTTGGATGTACAGCAGAACAGAAGGTACATGTTGTAAAGGATTCCGTCTGTGCTTTAGAATAGGATCTATAGTTTTGTCGTCCCCACTATCAAACTTGTGATATGATAGTTAATGCTGTCTACAGTGGTGATTACCATTACTGCAATGTTTTAATATGTCTTGCTACCACTTGGATGAAGTTCCACCATCCTCCCACGACAGGGTTTTTTACCTCACTCTTCATCCATTCATACGAGAGCAGCGAGACCAAACAGCCCTGCTATGGGAGGATGTGGTATAACCTTATCTGACACTTGAAGCCATCGTCCAACATTGTGGGCATAGCTAGCCACCCTGCTATATCAAAGTGGTGAAAAATTGCACTTGACACAAAATAAACAACTCTTCAAACTAAGGTGGCATGCCTGATGTGTTTGGTAAACAAGGCTAATGCTAGGCTCAAGCAGACAATAACATGGCCACTGAAAATATAGCCAGTGGTTTGAGTCTAATGTGGCCTACGTAATCACTGTCATCTTCTATGCGTCAATTTTGCCAAGATCCATGCTCCAGCACTTTACTTGGACTTTGATGAGAACAGCTACCAAACTAAAGCAAACTGAACTCATTATCGCCATCAAATATCTCAATATTTCTCTCAATACAATGTTATCGTGAGGAATGTGTTATAATATTGTTGGCACCACAACAGCTCAACAAGGTAGGCCTACCCGGTAATTCTGGAAAGTGGAGATTACATTTGTAGACAATTGCATTGCTTGGCTCCAACATTCTGATAAATATCCACACAATTCTCATTTTTTACATTTCTGAATTAGGATCCTTGTTGGCTGAGGTGGAAAGGTTGATTGCTAATTTACAGTCTGTGGCGGCATGAGCTGACCTCGTGTTTTCTATAGCTATCACGGCTTTCTCATACAGGGACAACTGTGGGATGCATTCGGTGAAGATTTTTGCTGAGTCTTCTCGAACCATGCTTCAAGTGAGACCCTCAAAAGTCATAAAACTATATCGTCCTAAAGTGCGAGTGGCAAAGAGTCAAAGAGTATGCATGCTTTGTGTCCAAAGTTNCACTCTACCTGGGTCATTCTGGCCTTCAGTCACTCCTGAAGAATGATTCAAGCCTCTATGTACTGCACCAGAAAGCCAGCCAACAAAATCGTATACCAATGCACAAGCATGTCTCCAGTATGGTTCGCCAACGTCCACTCCCAGAGCCTTGTGATGATAAATGTCTACAAGGCATGCCAACATCGTAGACACAAGGATTCGACACTCTGCAAGTCATTGCTCCCAAGGGATGAATGCTTCACGGTGGTTTACGACGAAATTACCGAAGTTTCACAGCAAATGGTTTCATGTTCTTGGTAGCATTCTTCACAACATCTTGTAGCCATGAACAGCCTCCTCCAGGGTGGGGCGGGACAGGAGGGATGAGAACCACTCCAGAGATAACAAAACAATGCATTTGAGCATAGACTGTATAATGAATGCTCAGGCTTTTTGGCCAGGATAGCATGGACCACTCATTGTCTTGTCCTCGCCGTTGATAAGAAGAGAAAGAGAAGACGGCTACTTTGGCAGGACTTTGTTGTGTCCTGCATTTCATGACTTCACCTGACATTTTACCTACAGAATCAATGGTGGTAAAAACATGGTAGATGTGCATTTACAGGACTCCATATCATCAGTAGTTCAGAAACGACCAAGCAGCGTTGATACGGAGCCTTTTTTGTCAGAGTTAACTTCAGACATCAATACACCTAAAACTGTCAACAGGATTACTTCATCAATACCTAAAGTACGTAAACTACTGCAGTTATGGATGGCTGTTCGGGCATATTTGGCAGCCATATAGGTTTTTAAATGCATTTTCCCGAGGTACTTTTACCTCATCAAAACCAACAGAGCAAATCCCGATCAATTCTGGAAGGGAAATGAATGAACTTGTTGGGAATCAATATGGCGTCGTTAGTCTGTTCCACCTGAGTAGGCCAGGTTTGTGCACAGGATTACATTATTGTTCCACAGGTGATTTTCGTACGCTGATGATGAGAGTACATGATTGTGCCACAGAAAGCCTACAGAAAACAGGCTGGCGGTAAACATGGAAGGGTGGAAATATGGAAATACACCTCCTTCATGTCCTTGCTGATCCTTTTCACAAGATGTGGAATCTATATAATAATGCTGGAAGTCGGCTCAATAAAGTCACACTTGGAAGCTTTGTTTTGTCTTGAAATTCGGCATGGTAGAGAATACCATATCCTGATGCAACGGGTGGTTGATTTTGCGAAGAGAACTTTGTTGTGGTCGCAATTTTACTTTTTTTAGCGGTGTTGTTCGATTGCTTTCTAAATTCGCCCTACTGCACCACGTTGGGTGCACCTATTCCACCAGGTCCGGGCATTCCATCCTCGGTTGAATCACAATCGCCGGTCGCCACGGGTAGTTGCTATCAGCAAGGATAATGAACCTGGGTGGGAGTTGAAGATCTTGAATGTTGTCATAGCTCTTATCTAAGGTCTCGGCCAAATAGACATCATTCTACTCTAGGACATTCTTTATAAACAAGGACCAGATTTCTTTAATTACAGGTTAGTTCAAAATGATAGGCTTTAGAGGCATCTCGATGTTAACATGCTTTGCCGCATCTTGAACCATGATTTGACTTACATACCTCAGTTCTCTGACCTACACGCTCAATATCAACTTCATCAGTTGATTACCATGACCCTGTGGCGTTTGTGGAATGATAGACCACACAGGCCTGTGATTTAGGTCATGTACAAATTGGCCTACAACAACTGCATTGAAAAGCTTCAGCTTCTTTGATTCTCTGAAGTGCAGTCGATTTCCATCATTTTCTTATAGGCCCCTGTACAATAGTACTATGGCTCCATTCTTCATTACAGTAGTTTCTGAGAAATACACATGTACTGCAAAATTATGTTTTGTTTCCCAACTACCTGAAGGCCTACGTCTGCCTAACAGAGTCACTGCATAGGCCTAAACTACTTGAAGTGTGATGAATAAATTGAAACAACAAACTCAATGCACAAAAGTGCTGATAATGTTTTTGTATGAAATGATGCTCTCTCAAAGAGAACCTAAGTAAATGAGCTAGAATAGAGCATTAACTCAGTGAACTAAATGTTTGAGAAAAAATGTATTTGATGCCAAAAGGTGGTGATGGTGATGGAGCCGTGTCTCCTTTCCTCTCATCATTTCAACCAAACTGAGTCACACTCTCATTCTCGCTGCAACAGTGATGTATTCAAGGTATTGTCACCAAAGAAACATCTTTAAAATCAGTTTCTAAAAGTTTTTTACAATGAAAAACAGAGTCGGGAACCCTTTTCAAAAATCTGTTGATATTTTTCAATGCATGAAAAGCACAGTGAGTAATCATGAGGATTTTTTCGCCTGATTTTGTCATCAGCTCAGTCAGTCAGTCAGAGAGGCCATTGTACGAGACACTTTTACCCATGAAACCCTAATGGAAAGGAATATGTAGGGTATGTCACTGGACCAATGATGTCATTCACAAACAACAAGGATCTTTTTTAATGTGGCTTTCTGCTAAACTGGCAACATACAGAAGCATGTCAGTGAGATCATCGCCTGTAATCAGGACACCTCTCAATTAAGGACAGTATCGATCAGCCCAAATGTGTCCTTAATAGAGAGGTTCCACTGCACAGTGCCACGACAAATGAAGCTTAGTGATGGTGATGGAGCCGTGTCTCCTTTCCTCTCATCATTTCAACCAAACTGAGTCACACTCTCATTCTCGCTGCAACAGTGATGTAATCAAGGTATTGTCACCAAAGAAACATCTTTAAAATCAGTTTCTAAAAGTTTTTTACAATGAAAAACAGAGTCGGGAACCCTTTTCAAAAATCTGTTGATATTTTTCAATGCATGAAAAGCACAGTGAGTAATCATGAGGATTTTTTCGCCTGATTTTGTCATCAGCTCAGTCAGTCAGAGAGGCCATTGTACGAGACACTTTTACCCATGAAACCCTAATGGAAAGGAATATGTAGGGTATGTCACTGGACCAATGATGTCATTCACAAACAACAAGGATCTTTTTTAATGTGGCTTTCTGCTAAACTGGCAACATACACAAGCATGTCAGTGAGATCATCGCCTGTAATCAGGACACCTCTCAATTAAGGACAGTATCGATCAGCCCAAAGGTGTCCTTAATAGAGAGGTTCCACTGCACAGTGCCACGACAAATGAAGCTTGCCCCCCCCTCAGAAAAGTCAGCCTACTGCCTATGAGATGGTTCTTCTTTGTAAATCACTCACTACGTTGTCACAGCTCATGAGACAGCCCCAGTCAATCCATGCCAACATAAACTGCATATAAAAACATGTTCGGTCAATACCATTTCCGTAAGAAAGAGGCAGGGTTTTCCTGTGTTTTTTCAACGCTTCCAGCAACACGGAAAGGAGCGCCTGCCAACAACAGCCAGTTTCCGTCAAATAATGAATAATGATTGTTAATCATTATTAGCTGTTTCTGACCGGTGTTGCTGGTAAAGTCTTTTTTGATGATGCCAAGAAGTGAAAGGACGAGAGCTTGTCAGATACAAACCATGGGGTTACCTCCATGTTTCTTCTTAAAGCAGCTAGAGCAGCAGGACCTGGCACTAGAACGTTAAAATGTGGAAAAAGAGTGCATGTTTGCGGTTTCATTCTTTGAAGCTGGATGCAAATCGGTGGTTCTGACATCATCGGCGGCATTCCATTTTTCACCCGCTATCTTCAGGTTCACCTATGAATTCTGTGATAATTCCACCACAGAATGGTAGAGAAATCTCAGTGAGGTCATCGCTGTGAACCACATCATCCCATAGCAGGATCTCGCTCCTCTTCATACACTCGAATGGATGAAGAGGAGCGAGGTAAAAACCCCTGCTGTGGGAGGATGGCAGCCATGTCTGTGAACTAAAACCAATGTGTGACTGTGATACCTCATCTCAGGGAGTTTTATTATCCAGTACAGGGCTCAACCTAAACTTTTCACGCCTTCCTTTTTTCAGGTTATCTTCACTATAACTATATTCCATAATAATAGGACCCAGCTCATTCACTTCTGGTATCTCTACTAGAAAGTGCCTTGAGGAAGACCCCGATCGGGGTCGGAAATTTGCGAAATTCTGAGACGACTTACGTTTATCATTTTGTGTGTCTTTTTTGTGCTCTATGTTGGATATCACCACAGGGCTCACAGACACAATTTCAAATTCCGATCTCGCAGACATGAATTTGTACCGGTAGGCCTACGTAGTACGTGTGCCGCCAGCTTTACAATCAGATGCAGGTGTAGTCAACATCACATTTGGCAACAGCTTTGCTATTTTCAAAAATTAGGACTCAGGACTGTGCCTTTGAAGCCATGATATTAACCTAGATTGCTGAAGGGCTAGATACGCTTCCAGTCCTTTGATTTGAATAACAGTCCAGCGACCGATCACTTAAATTTCAATGAAATACACTTCAAACAAAATATCTTCAATGAAATCCACAATCATTAGATTTCCTTGTTCTTGCTTCAAGCTGAAATTGATTTGACCAACAAAACAAAGACAATAAAGAAGTTTGAAATGATAGTACTTAAACTTTGCCTACCTATCTTGCTGGAGCTGAGCACAGTATACATCCAAGCAATTGAAAAAGCACTATCCCCTGGCTCTGCATGCAATGTACACAAGGTGAACGATTGTTGGGGAAATATACAAGGTTTTTGTTTGAATTACTCCTAATGAAGCACAGATTCTGAGGAATAAAGAAAACTCCAGTGAGAAGGCCTAGTATAAATCCTTATGGGTGTAAGTCCTTGGCTGTGTACCGTACAGAGATAATCCAAACTCACATCCAGTCGCCAGTTCTTCACTCCCTCAGCATCCTCTCAATAGTTGGGGAGCTAGATCATTTGCATAACGAGCTATGGAGCTCGTGCATGGTTTCTGTGTGTTAGAGGCTATGTATTGATTATGGGTTAGTGCTGCTACCTTGAAGTGAGGTTAGAAACTATGGCTACCCAAGGGCTGCTGATTATTGGTGAGCTGGCCTTCGGGCGTTCTCACCAGTCAAATCATGACACTTTTAGCACTGTTCAATTTTGTCTCCGACTTTTCGCCCTTTCCCTCTCACGTAATCTACTGACTATTGATGCATATTCAAATCATTTGGGGTCAAAGCGTGTCCGAATAAAGAAATTTGAATTATTTCACTGGCTTCGAGATTTTTGTACGATTTTTTTAGATATTTTCGAGGTTATTTTTGAGGACGCCTTCTGATAGGTCATATTGAATCACCTAGTCTCAGCGTCACACTGTTTCAATGAAAAATGGCCGTCATCTTTTGCATAACTTGAGAAGTTCGACGCCCTGTGATTCCATTACTAACCCTTCATCAGGTAAGGAGTCCTAGGCCTACGTAACTCATTGTTTTATGGGTGGCGTCCACTAGAGCGCCGACAACATTAGGAAGGGTTCGGGAAGGAAATGTGTCATTTCGGCATTGCTTCCGCATCAAGTCCTAGTGGTCGTTTTACCCTTTCCCGAACGTGCCGAAATGCCACGAACTGTTCAGGAATGATAAAGACAGTGAACGGACCCTTTCAAGAATATGCGGAGAGGTTGCCGAATGAATGCGGATTCACTAAATTTGCATTCCGCGTCTTGTCCGCGCCCTAGTGGACGCTAGGTTTTATGTGTAGCAACGGTCTCTTTGCCAAATTGATAACTAAGATCATTCAAATACGTAGATTCGAACAGTCTTGTCGAGCAGTTCTGATGAATAAAAACATGTTCGGTCAATACCATTTCCGTAAGAAAGAGGCAGGGTTTTCCTGTGTTTTTTCAACGCTTCCAGCAACACGGAAAGGAGCGGCTGCCAACAACAGCCAGTTTCCGTCAAATAATGAATAATGATTGTTAATCATTATTAGCTGTTTCTGACCGGTGTTGCTGGTAAGATCTTTTTTGGGGGTTGGTTCTAAACCTGGCACTGGCACGCTGGCACTGGCACTGGCACTGGCATCATATTATGGTCAGAAATCATGAAAAATGTTATATTTACCTAAACAGTTATTATTTTGGAAGATAATAAGATAATAGGGCCAACCAGTTTAACATGGATCAATTATGTTGAAAAATCTTTAAAAAAGTAGAAAAAAAATTAATTTTTTTTCTCAACAAAATTGATCCATGTTAAACTGGTTGGCCCTATTATCTTCCAAAATAATAACTGTTACGTATATATACATTTTTTTCATGATTTCGGGCCAGAATATGATACCAGTGCCAGTGCCAGTGCCAGCGTGCCAGTGCCAGGTTTAGAACCAACCCCTTTTTTGGTGATGCCAAGAAGTGAAAGGACGAGAGCTTGTCAGATACAAACCATGGAGTTACCTCCATGTTTCTTCTTAAAGCAGCTAGAGCAGCAGGACCTGGCACTAGAACGTTAAAATGTGGAAAAAGAGTGCATGTTTGCGGTTTCATTCTTTGAAGCTGGATGCATATCGGTGGTTCTGACATCATCGGCGGCATTCCATTTTTCACCCGCTATCTTCAGGTTCACCTATGAATTCTGTGATAATTCCACCACAGAATGGTAGCACCCAGACAGAAATCTCAGTGAGGTCATCGCTGTGAACCACATCCTCCCATAGCAGGATCTCGCTCCTCTTCATACACTCGAATGGATGAAGAGGAGCGAGGTAAAAACCCCTGCTGTGGGAGGATGGCAGCAATGTCTGTGAACTAAAACCAATGTGCGACTGTGATACCTCATCTCAGGGAGTTTTATTATCCAGTACAGGGCTCAACCTAAACTTTTCACGCCTTCCTTTTTTCAGGGTATCTTCACTACAACTATATTCCATAATAATAGGACCCAGCTCATTCACTTCTGGTATCTCTACTAGAAAGTGCCTTGAAGAAGACCCCGATCGGGGTCGGAAATTTGCGAAATTCTGAGACGACTTTACGTTTATCATTTTGTGTGTCTTTTTTGTGCTCTATGTTGGATATCACCACAGGGCTCAGACACAATTTCAAATTCCGATCTGGCAGACATGAATTTGTACCGGTAGGCCTACGTGTGCCGCCAGCTTTACAATCAGATATGGTCTACCGGTGAGGTGTAAGTCAGCATCACATTTGGCGACAGCTTTGCTATTTTCAAAAATTAGGACTCAGGACTGTTCCTTTGAAGCCATGATAAACCAAGATTAAAGGACTTGATGCTCTTCCAGTCCTTTGAATAAACAGTCCAGCGACCGATCACTTAAATCAATGAAATACACTTCACACAAAGTTAATATCTCCGATGAAATCAACAATCATCAGATTTCCTTGTTCTCGCTTCAAGCTGAAATTGATTTGACCAACAAAACAAAGACAATAAAGAAGTTTGAAATGATAGTAAACTTTGCCTACCTATCTTGCTGGAGCTGAGCACAGTATACATCCAAGCTATTGAAAAAGCACTATCCCCTGGCTCTGCATGCAATGTACACAAGGTGAACGATTGTTGGGGAAATATACAAGGTTTTTGTTTGAATTACTCCTAATGAAGCACAGATTCTGAGGAATAAAGAAAACTCCAGTGAGAAGGCCTAGTATAAATCCTTATGGGTGAAAGTCCTTGGCTGTGTACCGTACAGAGATAATCCAAACTCACATCCCGTCTCCTGTTCTTCACTCCCTCAGCATCCTCTCAATAGTTGGGGAGCAAGATCATTTGCATAACGAGCTATGGAGCTCGTGCATGGTTTCTGTGTGTTAGAGGCTATGTATTGATTATGGGTTAGTGCTGCTACCTTGAAGTGAGGTTAGAAACTATGGCTACCCAAGGGCTGCTGATTATTGGTGAGCTGGCCTTCGGGCGTTCTCACCAGTCAAATCATGACACTTTTAGCACTGTTCAATTTTGTCCCCGATTTTTCGCCCTTTCCCCCTCACGTAATCTACTGACTATTGATGCATATTCAAATCTGGGGTCAAAGCGTGTCCCGAATAACGAATTTGAATTATTTCACTGTCTTCGAGATTTTTGTACGCCTTTTTGGAGATATTTTCGAGGTTATTTTTGAGGACGCCTTCTGATAAGTCATATTGAATCACCTAGTCTCAGCGGCACACTGTCAATAAAAAATGGCCGTCATCTTTTGCATAACTTGAGAAGTTCGACGCCCTGTGATTCCATTACTAACCCTTCATCAGGTAAGGAGTCCTACACCTACGTAACTCATTGTTTTATGTGTAGCAACGGTCTCTTTGCCAAATTGATAACTAAGATCATTCAAATACGTAGATTCGAACAGTCTTGTCGAGCAGTTCTGATGTGTGTGTACACTAGGGAGTACTGGGGCCAAACGGTGCACATGGAGTGTTAAGATCATCATCCAGTCCATCATAACTGGGCCTTTGTGGAAACTGACCAGTTGTAGGGGAACACTGACAACAGTAAAAAAATTAATCCTGAACACAAAGTGGTGATTCCTGTTGGACTCACCATTTTGTATTCTGGACTTCTCTGAAAAGATCAGAATGACTTCTTCCTGAGTACAGATCAGCTTTGCGATTGTATTAAAGTGGAACGTGTTGTACAAAAAAGCTTCATAGCTTCATAATTTCCAATCATAATGCTTACTTAATACGTGCTTATAAAAGAAAAAAATTCTATCATATGCATTATTATTCTATCATGTGCATTATTACAACTTCAAAGGCCTAATGTACTGACCCAGCTAGGGAAATGAACATATTAATTTTTTTCTTACGTCAGTGTGTCAAATGAAATTTTCAACAAAGCTCAAGCCAATTAAAACACAATTAAAACGACTGACTGCAGTCGCTAATCAAAGTCGAAATTAAACATTCAACTCTTGTTGTTGAACTCTCATGTTTTGACCTGGACTCCAAAGGTTGGGATGGAAAACAATTAATTGGACCATTAATGATTTTAGCCGACTCTTTTAACTTCCATAAAAAAAGAACTATCAAGAGTTTCAATGTCGATTTGTGTTCTGTCTCCATCACCCACTCATAGAGAGCATGTCACATGTCACATTATGAGTAATAAAACCAGCATGCAGTAAAATAAATTGTGACTGTAGAGAACAATGCCAATAACTCTAATTACTAATAGCTTGTCAACTGTTATTATCATTAACCCTTTCTCGATTCATGTACCTGTAGCTTTCATAGTCACTGACATATATCAGGTAGTACACAGCAGTGACATTTTTATGGAGGCCTCTGCGATGTATAAACTGAGAATGATGAAAGGTGACATGATCAGTTGCAGGTTTATTTGATACGAGCTTCCCATATTACATGATATTCATCAGATATGAAAGAAGATTGGTGGCATATGATATACAACTCAGAGTGTGTGATTGTCCATCGATAGCCGTGAAAACAATACATAGGTGCATGCTTTTATGAAATTGGCCATTGATGCTTCAGCCTAAATTACATGTAGAGGTCTACAGTCAAGTAGACCTAATCCAACACTTCACCTCAAGACAAATATCCAACATCAGCAGAAAAAGCGACATGATAGTAAAAGTAAAAAGTCGTCTCCGAAATTTGCGAAAAAACCTGCAACTGATGATGAAATTCGGAGACACTTTACTTTTTCTAGCACCTCAAGACAACGTGCATTGAACGAACAGCTGTTACGCATGCACGAATACAACTGAGTATAAGCCTGCAGGGTGACCAAGACAATCTGGCTTTGGGGAGACCCTGCTTGAGCTCAAAGGGAGGTGCAAAGATCTTCCTCCTACAACTAAAAACTGATCTCGCCAGATCAATTTTTCCGAAGGCCCTCGAGTCCTATTTAACTCTTCAGGATAATCTCGGGAGCTTGTCCCTTCTCCTATTTGTCAGCCATTAAATACAAGCCCTGGCAGTTTTCAGCCAGAAACTCCATGTTATCGGGGGGGGGGGGGGTTAATGCAAGGCTTTTTGCTCTTGATATTCTTTCACTCCTAATACCAACTTCAACCAGCTCAACCAATCTCAGTGAGCTGAGATCATCACTATGAAAGGTCACGAGGTCAGGCAGTGCGGATGATGTAGGCTACCCTCAGGGAAGTAGCGAAGGATAAAACTCGGGGTTCTATTTCAAACTTTAACCACTTACTTATAAATCAAGGCTAACAGAAGGGTATAAAACATTTACAAAGGGGTGTAGGTTATAAGTAGGGGTGTAGATTATACGTGAGTCATCAGAAGAGCCCTGCCTACCTTTTAAAGAGGATATTCCCAATGTATCTAATCACATCCTGATATCTGCAAAGATCAAGAAAGGAGACATTTGGAGTGAGCCTCAAGCAGAACTTAATATTTGTATGTATTTTAAGGATTGATTTGAGACCTTGCAAAGATCCTGTAGTTAGCTCACCCTCAGGCCAGGCAGGGATTATAGCAAAATCCAGCCTCAAGATACCCTATTAAAGATAACCAAAAATAAAGTCTGGTGTTAATAATAAGCCTATGAACCAACCTCAGGTTCAGATAAAGATATATGCTATTATTACCTGCATTGGATGGATTATCACAAGTCACAAAGTGAGAAAATACCAGAGGAGTTATTATACCATGCTTTAATTAACCCAGGGAAGCAACACTTCAATATTTTGAGGAAAATAATTTTCAAACTGTTGTCAGCGCGAGCGTTACGTTATGGGTTAGTGATAAAACCCGTCATCGAAATCATCCAAATGGGCATGATTTGCATCAATTTATTTTCGTTTTATTGTCCTTTTGTAATACTACCGATATTTAAGTGGATAACGTAGAACCTGCTCCGACGTTGACGCTTGCTTTATGCACCAACCGAATGAGTGAAGAAAACGCAGAACAAAAACTGGCGGTAACTTGTGGAGCACCGAAGGGAATTTACTACTTGATGATTCTCATTGATTTTAAAATAATAATTAAATTGATTTTGTGTGGTATGTCGAAAAAAAGTCAATCTCAAGGCGGAAGCATACATCTGCAACATAATGACACTTAATTAGGCCTACGTTAATTCTCAAATTACTTGCGAGTCCCTAGTTTGGTTCCCGAACTCACCGCTAGCCGCAGAAGAGTTCGGTATCGGCCGTTTGACCTTGACCCCACACCCGAAATTCGTGATCCCAGCATTAGCTCACGGTATGTTGGGACCGGGAACCAGTCTATCCTCTGTGACGTCAGACACACAGAATTTCGTGTGTGGGGTCAAGGTAAGCGAGGCCGATACCGAACTCTTCTGCGCCTAGCGGTGAGTTCGGGAACCAAACTAGCGAGTCCCAAGGATTTCATTTCGCTTCGTTTCATACCGGGTTTTATCACTAAACGTTGCGTTATGCTATCTTAGTACGGTATATGTAAACCAGACATGCCAGACAATGATCCTGTCACGAGGAATACACATGGCCAAAATTTAAGACGAAAAATTACATATCAAGAGAGAACTGGCAAACATGCTAAAGCATTGTCATCACCAGCATCATGATGACAAGTGCATGCGAAAGCCTGATCAGGTACTTAGTAAAAACCTCCATGTCATCACATATTGGGCCTCAGACAAATGGAGACATCCACCTCTGATTATATCCACTGTTAGTTACCATGACAACCAAAACCTAAAGGGATTCATGAGAACAGGTGACCATGGAGATCGTGTTTGAGCAAATATGGTGGATTTCACTTCATTTTGAGTCGACAATGCAATACATTACTTGTAGTCACAGTACAATATATCGATATCAAGTTAGAATGAGGTATGATCGTCAAATCACGAAAAGGAGTTTGCGATGCAAGGGTATTTGCCGATGATGCTTGTCAGTTTTCGTTAGCTCCATCTGTATTGTAGGTCAGGCGCGATCTTGGTATCTCATCATGGTAATTCACTCAGACCTTCAGGCTGCAATTATATCCCATTTCATAATTCTAGGGTGTACAGTAAAGTAACTGAACTAAAATGGTGAAACCTCCTGTCAACCCGTTTGCAATACAGCCATTTTTTTGTGCTTGAGTTCAAAAAAATTGCCGCATTTAATCATCCTTCAACCAGCGTATCAAAACATGGAATACTCTGACTCACAAAACATCGTCCTCATCTTAAAATATGGCAATAAAGTAGGATTGGTTATGTCCCAGGATGACGTTAGGTTGGTATAATATCTGTCCAATCGGTATTGGTCTGTCAATTGCTTGATTGACGTAAAGTTTATGCATTAATTCAGAAACTAACACATCAAACATAACAGTGCTTGAGGAGAGGGGGTGAGTCAATAGATTATTACAGTGTTCATCATGTGCAGGGCGAGTTTGCATGGTCCCCTTGGTACTCTCCATCATCAGCATACACTAAGCAAGAGGCAAAGAATACTCTAGAAAATAGACTTTTGACTTCATTACAAAACTTGCACAGTCGGTGGGCCGACATAACTGTTGAGAATCAACCAGAGTTAGTATTGGTGCAGCCTCTCACTCTGAGGTTCTGGGTTAGACAGGGGCGACTCTCTGACACTGCAGGTTTTCTCCAGAAACTTTGGTTTCCTCTGCTGTACATTAAATTCAGCAGTATTATGTTCTCCTTCCACAGGAGTAGGTCAGCAGTTTTATTTTCTCCTTCCACTGGAGTAGGTCAGCAGTTTTATGTTCTCCTTCCACAGGAGTAGGTCAGCAGTTTTATGTTCTCCTTCCACAGGAGTAGGTCAGCAGTTTTATGTTCCCCTTCCACAGGAGCAGGTCAGCAGTTTTATGTTCTCCTTCCACAGGAGTAGGTCAGCAGTTTTATGTTCACCTTCCACAGGAGTAGGTCATCAGTTTTATGTTCCCCTTCCACAGGAGTAGGTCAGCAGTTTTATGTTCTCCTTCCACAGGAGTAGGTCAGCAGTTTTATGTTCTCCTTCCACAGGAGTAGGTCAGCAGTTTTATGTTCTCCTTCCACAGGAGTAGGTCAGCAGTTTTATGTTCTCCTTCCACAGGAGCAGGCTACTGACCTCGAGCAACAAGATGGCTGAGCGCTTTTCAACTTACAAAATCTTGCTAAAACCTTCCATATACTGATGTACAATATCACACTGATGGTACCCCTATTGTGAAGTTGACTTGAATATTGATAAAGGGGTCCTAGATTCCATGTCACCTCAACTTAGGTCACCGTTACAGTGTATATACAGACATAATGAATGCTAAACAAGATCAACCTAAGGCGATACGAACATCAGAATGACAATGGCACATGTTTTATTCAACATGTATGACACACAGATTTCCCATACCATGATTTCCAATGACGTCTTGCGGTCAAGCCTCCTAACGAGTGTGTAACTTGATATGTGTGCTCCCTCCCTGTTGACAGTGAGGAGAGAATTCACATCTCAAGAGTTGTGTTGATGATGGTTCTTAAGGATTGTAAGTCATCAAAGTAGTCTGGTATTCATGTGACCTCATGAAAAACTCAAACTCCTTATACTTGGAGTAGTGGTTATCACGTCCACTTTAGCCAAGCAGCAGGCCCAGGTTCTGATCCAGCCTGGGCCATATCATCCCTGACTCTTCGCGTCCATTGCTTGGGACAGTAGGGACTGTAAGCAATGGTAAGCCGCATTTTAGCAGCCAATCAGACTAGCATGGTTACATCCTCACCTACACAAAGATAAACTTCCTGCCTCAGCGCTACAACAAAGTAAAGGCACATACAAAACAGTTACAAGGAAATTAAGATTCTCAAACATAAAGAAACTGTTAAACATGAACAAGTGAAATTCCTTCACGTTTTTCGTGTCAAACTGCCAATAGTTTTTACTCATGAACAGCTCTTTGCTCGAGCCTGAATGTTTCTTATCCAACGAGAGGTGAACCTGTTTGGTAATTGTTGCCAAGATTCTGCCACAAAGCTTGAAAGAAAATGTTTACCATCGACACGTATCTCTCCCGAGGGGTGATCAGATAATCGTATGCCACTTATCAAAGCCTACAGGTTGCTACGGAGACGTGTAAGGTATACAAAACCAAATGTCTGTATTCTGTATCGCTTCTGAGAAATCACAGCATTTCTTTTATTCCTTGCATCAAACACTCATTTTGCTGATTCAGCATACGAAAACCTGCTTTGTTATTCATCAGCGTATCATATCCCTTGAAAAACACAGGCTTGATGAACTCGTATGTGTGTTGCCAGCTTACGCTACATTTGTTCATCCCATAAGGGCGTTCAACAGCCATGTCTAACCAAACCGACAAACCTTCATAGCCCAACAAATAAATCCTGAAATCTGATGATGCACACAACTTATTGATTTATTTCAAGTTCGTAGAATACTGCAAATTTGTTGGGAACATTTCACATAATCTAATTTGTGTGCTTCTGTGATCTGTCAGGGAGGTTGGCAAACATAAATCCTGCAACCAGCACAACACAATTTTATTTGTGACTGCCATCACCGTGGTAACCAGATATAAATTATCTCAACAAGCATGAACAGTCGGCCCTGCCGCGCTAAAACAATTTCAGAGCAAAATGTCGTAAATCTTATCGATTGGAATTTGACAAAGTTTTCGAAACTAATAATATAATCTTCTGGAGAAATTTCAGGGTTTTTGCCATCAGAGATGTTCCTGTAATACAGTTACTGAATCAGCTCAGAAATCATTTCGATGATTCTTTCGTTCAAATGATAGAGATGCCACTCCTCATCATCTTTGACGATTAGAGGTTTTGAGTCAGAATCGAATGCAACTGGAGTCTGAAAATGATGGCATTTCAAACATTTCCAAGTGTGTGATCATCTTCAATAAGAGGCCAGACAGAACTTCATCAACATAGCAATGAGGAGAAAGAGTTCCTCGTGGTGATGTCCCCTGACATGGCTGAACAAGAGGGAAGTAGCAGACCTCACTGTTGGGCTTATATATTATCTACCATACAGCTGGTAGCACGCCCTCACCAAAATATCAGTGATGTCTGTGGTCCATGTCTGCGAGCTAAAACCTACGCGTGCTACCTCATCTGTGGAGTTCTATGTCTACAACACGCCACTCACAGAGAAATGATTTTCAAAATCAAGAGATACAAACATGTCTGTGACCTCTGCAAGAAGATGTCCCCAACATGACATCGTGATGTCATGTTGGGGACATCACGATATCATGTTGGGGACATCATCGTGATGTGCTGCACATCACGTGCTGCAGACACTGGATGATGGTGGGCCAATCAAAAGGCGGCAGTTTGTGAGGATTCACAACCTGAAGTACAAAATGGCTTGAACAGCAGACAATTATATCACTGGCCTCGCTGTTTTGCAGAGCAGGCAAAGTCAGCAATTTCTCAAGATTACCAAACGAATGTCCAGAGAAGTTGTTCGGGTTTTTACATGAAAACCTGGGATGAATTAAGACCAAATTAACTGGTGTAAAACAGGAGCATCCAGCCGAGTTTCTTCTTAAAAACTGGCCCAGACTGTATGTGAGCTTTGACTGGAACATCTTAAATCATTCTGAGAATGATTAGGAATCCTCACCAGCTACACTTTACAGCTTGTGGTGAACATGACGACTGGTGCCTTACACAGGAGGTAGGCTGAGAACAACTTCCATTCAATGTATCGTCTTGAGTCTTGATCAGACTATTGATCGCCGTTAGTCATCAAGACTCTACAGCATGCGTGAGAGGGAATTGCTGCTAAAATTTAAATGCTTGCATTAAAATAAACCTCTGGTAAGATTTTTAACCCTCTGGAGATGATCTCACCAAACCACACGGTGGAGACGATGACAGCGAGCTCCTTTCGTGGTTGTCTTTGGCAACCTCATAATCGTTCGTTTCACTGGTCACGGTACAAGTCGTAAGGAAACCAACAACCTCATCATTAACTCGCGGAGAACTCTTACGTGGAGGAGCAATAAAGTGTTCACCATACCTATTAACTACATGTAGATCTTATCATGCTAAGGTGTTTGGACAGGTGAAGAAAAAGACGGCAAAACTAGAAGCCTGATTTTACGTTTTCATTGCAAAGCTTGTTTCAGAAACCTCCCAAGTTGGATCCGTTGGTAAAAGTGAGTCACACCGAGAATGTTTTCGTTCTGTTGTAGATTTATCTCGCAGCAGATGAAAGGAGGAATCTTTGACAAAGTGTTTGTACTGGTTTGGGGAGATAAGGGGTAGGGTGACCTGCAGGGGACGAACAATCCTCAACGTGCTTGTACTGGCGGGAGGTAGAGAAGGAGGGTGACCTGCTGGGGAGGGACCAGGATTCCTTGCCTAGGTGCCTGTACTGGTTGTAGAGAGTNAAGCTTGTTTCAGAAACCTCCCAAGTTGGATCCGTTGGTAAAAGTGAGTCACACCGAGAATGTTTTCGTTCTGTTGTAGATTTATCTCGCAGCAGATGAAAGGAGGAATCTTTGACAAAGTGTTTGTACTGGTTTGGGGAGATAAGGGGTAGGGTGACCTGCAGGGGACGAACAATCCTCAACGTGCTTGTACTGGCGGCAGGGTAGAGAAGGAGGGTGACCTGCTGGGGAGGGACCAGGATTCCTTGCCTAGGTGCCTGTACTGGTTGTAGAGAGTTTAGGGTAGAGTAACCTGTAGGGAAGGACCAAGAATTCATACTTGCCAAAGTGCCCGTGCTGGTTGAGATGGGTATAAGGTCACCAACAGGGTACAGGGACCAAGCCTTGCAAATCTGATAGACAGAGGACATCAAAGGTTCAGTATTCTTAGAGATAGGTGGAAAACAAAATAGCCAAGTTTGTATGAGGTGCAGTGAGATGTCAAATCTGCTTCGTCCCATCGTTTTTTTACTTCGATCTCCAACAAAACCATGGGGCACTCAGCAAAAGGATGTCACCTTGACAAAAGGCAAGCAGTAGTAAATGATTCATGCAGACTGATCTTTGTCTTCCATAGAAAGAGAGGAAGAAAACGTGAGAGTTGATTCTCCACAATATACATGACATAACCATGGACACTTTTTCAGAACTCCACAATGGACACTTTCAGAACTCCACCATTAAGTGGTAGAAGAATGAAACTATCAATAGAGTTACCTGTTCAGCAGACATTCATAGACGACTTTTCATAAGATACCATAAGATACTGTCATTACAAATCTATCTCATCCATTAACCTGAACGCACTGGTGCATCCCCCAAGGACACCCTCTCATTGCACAAGGAACCAAAACAAAGACCCTGGCTGATAGAGATCTCTACCAACAAATAGGACATCCCGAGGGAAGGTACCCAACAAAACAAGCCTAATGTATATTCCATTTCTGTTTGCTAAAAATTCATTCGGGAGTTAGTTATTCATTGATTCTTTTGTGTCATTCTCTACTCAAGGAAATTCTAATGGCTCTTTCCCATTTCCACTCTCCTGCTTTTTCTTCTTGACTATTCTCTCATATTCCCTCAGAGAATCTCACATATATCTCATATCTTTGTCAATAAATGTCACTAAAAGGTTGTAAGCTAAGAATAGTCCATTGTATTGTTTGATAATTTTGGAAAAACTTATGCCCCTACTTTTTTCTCGAGAACAGGGACATTGCAAATGACTGGTGAAAGCATGGTGCACTCCTTTCCACTTTCAATGGCCCCTCTTCCATCGCCAACAAGTTCGCCATTCTCTTGCTGATGACGGAAGTCACTGCATTGAATCCAGCCTCGATCATCCATTGACGACGACACTAATACCTCCTCTGAACCCACCAACCAATCACAGCTCTATTCAACAAGAACTTTCTCAGTCGTCTCACAATCCGTATGACCAAGTAATTTCCGTGCGAGGAATTATTAGCCGGTAATTCTTGCACTTCCACAGTCCTTCTTTCTGGTTGAGAGGAAATTCATCAGTTAGTTTAGAGCAAGGGGTGGGGTGGTGGTATGTATTGTTAGGGAAGCATGTACCCGGGTACAAGACAACAACAGGGTTTAAGAGGCCTCTTCATAATCCAGTACGGAAAGCCCTGAGGCCTCTGGCCACTGAGTCATGCATCTTCTAGGATAGATGGTGTTAGAACGACAATGGGCGTGGTATCACCTGCATCTCCCCAGACCCATCCATCTGTACCTGCAGTCATTCCTGTACCTTTCTGACTCCTCAAAGACATTTCTATCTTTCAGAACAAGAGGTAAATTGAAGATCATGAAGAAAAAATGCATCTGGCAACTGGACGAAAACCTGTGGCAGTTCTCGGCTAATGCTGGTGGAATTTAAATAAATGCTGATTTAATCAGGATGGGCTTTATCATTCCACCAGTGTTCGTCTGATATCATTCTTGGGTGAAATACGAGGTGATAAGTGCCCGTTTCTTATGAGCGATCAAGCCGATTGGAACTTGAATTTCCAATTAAACTTTCCGAACAATTCAAGCATTGATGATTTGGGTTGAGTAAAAGAAGAGAATAGTCAAGTGTAGTTAATTTGTGGCACCTGCTCGTGGCATCGACTTTGTAGAGAAGTGGTTCAGTGGCAATAAAATGTGGCGGTACAAGCTGGTCAGTCTAACATCAGGTACCTTTGCGAAGCCTAAATAAGGGGTCAAGTCTTCATCCCTGGAGATACGTAGACCCCAGGAAAGGTCAGGCAGCTGTTGCTGTAGAACTTGGATTTCCTACATCCGAGGAGCTGGGCTAACTCCAAGTCTTACCTATCCTCCTATGGCAGGGATTTTACCTCACTCCTCTTCAAATATCAACTTACATTTGTGTTCGAGTATGAAGGGGGTCGAGACCAAAGCTCTGCTATGGGAGAATCCAATCTCTTCTCAATGTAATGTTGAGATAGGTTGTTGTCTGTTGGCTCTGGTTGGTTCCTTCTACAATAGATTTAACCACCCAACACTGCCCATAGCGCCAACACTGCTTCATTAGCTCATCTCTTAGTTCAAATCTTTTGAAGAAGTTCTATCCATACAAATGTTCTTTTTGCCCCTTGGTGGGGGGTAAGGTCAGCAATATCCTGTCCTGGTCTACGCCCCTATATTCCATCACCTTAATTACTTCTTCCATGAATTATGTCTTCTCTCGTCAACCAGTGGCAAATACTATTCTCCTCATGCTCGAGATCCAATCTTAAAACCTGATGATTCATCCCACGCTGAATAATCAAGTGCCACCAATAATCGCCGCAAAAGGAAACATTTCCACTATTGATCATTTGCAGGTTTTTATACTCGACTATTATCATTCAACTCCGAGAATTTTTCTGTACGTAATGGATTTTGAAGAAGGTACAGCACAGGTTCTTGGGGTGGGGGTAGGGGTGGGGGACCGTATACCGGTACACCTTTACTGAAGACGTGCCTTGTTTTTCTCCAAGGACGTTGTCATAGAGTGTGTATACCGTCCTCATCCCCAACAACCTGGGGGCACAGTTGGTATTTTTAGCTTGTCAGATGTGTTTTCAGCTCTAAAAACTTTATTGGACATCAGTAATGCCATGATTTCAAAATGCAACAAGTGAAACAGTAACGAGTACAAACATTTCAACATCACCAGTGTTTGGTGAGTGGCAAGCAAACAATGGTTCCATTGTTTAAGGCATTGTTTCACTGCCTCTTACCTCCCTTCAATCAATAAAATCTGCATTGCTTTAGCTTCATGAAATATTGTGAAAACAATAACTCCTCCCTCAGAACATGTTAAAACCTTTTAGAACCTACTAGAAAAGGAGCCTTTCTATCCATTTTTAAACCCATCAAATATTTTACCGGCATAATTGACTTGGAATGCTTTCCTACATCAGCGCATTTCATTGCGATGCTATTTTTTCCTAATCTGCTAGATTTCAAATCCAATAATAGTTTGCTGTGGAACAAACGCAAAGCACACAAGCAGGTTGGTAACGACATATAACTGGCTTTGAAACCCAATAGAATTTGAACCATGGAATCTACAGAGAAAAATTATTGCATACCAAGAATTTATTCAAAACTTTAGAGAATTTCATATCAAACTGTACAAAATTCTCAGAAATCAAAGAATATTTCATGATGTTTGGATCTAATTTGAAGTGGTTTCATGTGTGTTGGTCGATTCGAACATGAAATGTTGCCATGGGTGATAAAGGTGTGCGTGGAAGGGAGTTGGGTTTTCTAGCACAGAGATGATACGTTAGATTTCTAAGAATTTCGTGCACATGCATAACAGTGGGGCAAGTGCCTACCTGAGGCTGTATAGTATAAATGTAATATCATTTTCCTGCAGAATGAAGCTACATAATGAATTACATATACCAATAAGCCGCTGACTCTACACTTCCCTCACCACAGGCCTACTGTTCAAATGGACCCGAGAACTTATTTAGAATGCAATGAGACAGTATTTCTGCAGGAAATGTTCATGAAAGCATTACCAACATTACCAAGCATTACCACAACAATTTCTGCAGGCAATGTTCATGAAAGCATTACCAACATTACCAAGCATTACTACATGTACAACAATTTCTGCAGGCAATGTTCATGAAAGCATTACCAACATTACCAAGCATTACTACATGTACAACAATTTCTGCAGGAAATGTTCATGAAAGCATTACCAGCAGAAAAATATCTGATGTAAGTGCAGACGCAGCAAAATAGCAACAATGCCCCTGAGCCTAAAGATTCTACTCCCGGTTTTATTGCGTTTATACCTGGCTAACTCGGGTTATCACTCTCACCTCTTGGTTTATCTCCTGTTCCCAAAGTGTTGGCACTTCAGTTTACGCAATCAGCTAATATAACCCTTGCTCTGATATCAGTCCACACACTGAGATAGTGATAACAACACAGAATCCTGTATGGTAATCAGATCGTGGATTAGGGAAGAGGCGCGACAGCGATGATTTAAATTTGGCCATTTAGACAAGATTATTTTCATCTCGACAAAGTATATTTGGCCAGTTTTTATCTCAACAAAGTATATCAGAATAAAGTTTGGGCCCTAAGATGTCGGTTTTAAATAATTACCTTTAAATATTGTACAAAGGTGTGTGCCTAGGGGCATCAGCATCATCCCCCCTGCAAGGTATTGCAGGCAGCTTTTACGTTCATTCATCATAAGTTTTTTGGCAGCGCGAAATCAACAATGAAGTGTTTTTGGAAGAAGCGATCTGCTGAACCTCAAAGAACCAAGAAAAGAAGAATACCAAGATGTTGTTCAGTATATTTCAGTTTAGTAGTCACAAACTTCTTGTAACACTCCTATACAAACTAGACTACAAACAACAGAACCTGAGGAAAAAGATATAAACAAAAGAGAGTTTCTTCTTCACAAAGCTGTCACTTGCTGGCTTCATCAGGTTTGCAGCTGACATCAGCAGCTGGGAGTATGAACTACACGTACAAAATGGTTTCATCCGAGATTTACTGCTACATGTTCACCCTTGCTTGGAGGTGTTTTATTAACTTCTTCCCTCGGAACAGAAATGCTTGGACTTGCTGGTGATTGTGTTGATATTTTCATGAACCGTAGCCCATTCTGGATCCCCATCTCCCCACAGACAACCGACACTGATGCAATGCAACTCTCATAGAGATAAGGTTAACACCTTCCTTGGCACAGTGCTGCCCTCTAAGAATCAATCCCACAACCACTCCCTTGACGATTTACGAGGAGAAAGAAAATGTTTTTCAGAGTGATGATTCATGAAGCTCTTCTATAACTACAGGTAGATAAGCAGTGTACTTTCCTTGAGAAAATTCTTGCTGTTTTTTTTTCCATCCGTGGCACTCGATAATGATGGCACGAAGGTGTTAGATCTCTGACTTTGATCAGGTGCATTTAATTGTAAACTCTCGACTCAAAACGTAACACTAACGTTGGGCCTAAATTTCAATTGCTTTGGTTCCACCCTTTATGTTTCCCATAAATTTAGGATACTTTCATCAGGCCGTGGGCCTATGGCAATGAGGGTTGAAAAAAGTCTGAAATGTTCAAAAGTCTGCCAAACAGACAAATCTTCAATATGTCAAAATGGGTTATCATATTTGCTATTTTGGAGTAGGGGTAAGAGGTCATGGCCTAACCCCATCCTGGGGGAGTTNTAACCAAGCTGGCCTGAGACACTTTTTCATTGGCCGAGCGGTTCGTAGCCATGGTAGCACAAGAACATCCGTTGCCAACGGGCCAAACAGTTCTGAAAGCAGCGTGCTGATAGGCTGTAAAACTCGCGCCATGCCCAGACGCCATCTGTTGACCGAACGCGGCGAATTTTACGAAGTTAAGCAGTTGTGGAGAGCGGGTAAACCGAAGGGGGCGCGGTACACAACTGCGTAGGGAGTTTAGGGGGAGTTGACCCAATCAAAACTGGGGTTCCACTGTATATGAGCCTGAGGTGCATTCCAACTGAATGATGTACCGAATATTGATTTTGTACACACCCATCAATAATATTGAAAAATAAGTTTGTGATGTACACAATCACTGCATGATCGTAAATCATGTAGAGTGCTTGTATATGATGTACATCTTCCATTAGTAAAACTAGATTGAAACTAAATAAAAGAATGTGTGTTCACGTACTCATGCATGATTAAAAACCCTCAGTCTGATGGGTATTGCTATAATGGGGATTCGAGGGTGCACTGCAGTGTTGAAACGAAAGCACCGTCGTTGTTTTTAGAGCGTGGAGAGGTTTTTGTGTTTGCTGGCGATGTTTACAGGTGTCCCTCTGCATGATTCATGAGGTCATGGTAATTGCCAAGATAATATTTGTGAAGCTGCAGCATTTGTGAAGGAGAGGAGACAACCACTAGTTGCGTTTACATCCAAGCTTAGGAAACGCAGAATGTTGGACACAAATTAATTACTACAGCAAGTGAAGTGGTTGTGTGAGGCGCCAGGATGGCATCAAATAACAAGCGTTGAAGCATCTTCATGAAGTCAGAGAGTGGACCATGAGAAATGTCCACAATCACAGCCAGGAGATTGAATGCATTGGACATCTAATAAGGAGGACATCTACTTCAACATTCACAGATGTACCAAACACTTCTGTGAGGGGAATAAACATGGAATACTGTGTTCGCCCAAAGTGTTGAGAAATGCTTAACAATTAAAATGCAATTAACAATGCTTAACAATTGAAATGGTATGAGCATGGGGCGGCAATTGAGTAGTGGGTACACAGGACGAGGTAAGCTGCTCTCTCGCGTCCCTTACATGTATATTGAAAGAAGATTAATGGAAGACGGAAACGAGATTGCCAATAACGAGAAATCAACCAATCAAAGCAGCTGTCAAAGAATCTTGTCACATCTGACATCGGGATTTCGATCAATTTGCATAATTAGATTCGTCGAGTCTCAATACTGCCTGGATCAGAAACTAGTATCCTGTGACTGTATCCATCCTGTTTGTATTTGTTCTCGGGACAAAAGGATTCGTTCGTGAACATCAAAATCACGTAGGTCTGTACATTCGGCAGATAATGCACAGCAGAATACGCATAGATGATAATCCATTGTATTCCACCACTGGTTAGGTCTAAAAGCTTAGGTTGATTGCACATAATGGCTAATGCTAGCCCTAAGTCTTACCCAAACCCTTGTAGGCATTTCCTATCCAAGGCTGATAATGCTAACCCTTACTGTAACCTTCCCTAAACCCTTCTAGGTCTAAATTATGACCCCAAGGCCTACCATCTGCAATCAACCTTAGCTTTTTTACCTTCCACCACCTGGATTCAACTGGTGCCACCACAATCCTCCTGGTGGCAAATCAGTGAACTATATTATTGAGTTTAGAAATTCTACGGTGCAACTGAATCCTGCTTCTAATCTGACTGTCCCATGTCCCCCTACTGATTACAATGTTGTTCGCTACATTAATTTCACTACGATATGAACCTCGTTGCCAGCAGGCTTGTTCCGATTCCAACTATCCGTCACTTGCGTCAGCTAGACTCTGTAATGTTATATTCTTGTCATGCGAGAGGAAAAGTTTTCTCATAGGCAGACTGTCCTGGTATATGGCTATGGTGTCAAAGGGTTCTCAAATAACAAATCTACTTCTCACAAAACGTTGCTAGTGGCTGGAAAGTGAGCCTAGTGTAGAAGACCTACATTCAAAGTTTAAAGAGTAAGTCTGATACTGTTGTGATACGCGAGTGTCATTTTGAGAGGTTTAGAGCACATCAGTCAGGATAAAATATCTATTTTTGGTGAGGACCAGCTTGGATTGACGTGTCCCCAGTCTCACCCTGTGTCTTTGAAACAGATAGCAATAACATGAAGACGACAAAAACTGTCGTGCTTCTTAAATCAGGTAACAATCTCTGTGTTAACCTTTTTCTGAAATAAACAATTTCATAGGTTTCTTTTGATTTTCCTCAAATAAGAGGAAATTTCCACCCTGCATTGGCCAAGCCAAAATATAGTTCACAATGCAATGTTATACACTAGATCGCGACCAATGTTTCCTGAAATAAGTCTTCACTTTCATCTGTTGCCTCATTATTCGTTGCCAAGGCAACCGATCCATGTGTACATTTCAAGATTACAGGTGATCTCAACGAGGAATAGAACCAATCGCGATTTTTTAACCATTTTTTCATCCTAACAACACCGGAAAATTATGTGGATATCCCATATATCTGACAGTAAAATTTCCACTGATTGAGCCAATTTATTCTTCATTTCAAAAAACAACTCCAATTACCAGCTGTTTGAAATAGGATGGGGAGTTCTGAATTATCAGTATCTCATTTGGTGCCGACTTTTTCCCCATGTTATTCTAACATTTGCACCTAAAAAGTTAATTATATCTGTTGTTTCACTTCTGTGCACTGTTGGTCAGCCATGATTTTCTGTACATATTTTGTCAACAAGAGGCCCATGAACCTTGCACTCAGCTGACCTTCACCTCGCTCACAATCCATACCCTGCCTTTCAAATAAATATCACATCCATCATTGCCTAGAGTGTCCATTGACAACCTTCAGATAAAATCATGATTTGGCCAATGCAGTTCGAGAGTTTTTTATGAAGTTTTGCACCATACATGCATATACATGTATAAGTTGAAAACTCAGGACAATGCGATTAGCACATACTAAATTAACACAAACTCTGAAGATGGATTGATTTTACATCTCAACCGTAGCTAACCCCCAGATCTCATTAATCAAAATGTTTTTAGAAAAATCGTAAAATATTCAGTTGCCAGGTATAATAAATGAGCAAATTGGGAAATCAACAGGAATGGTGCAGTGAAATTATCTGTGTTAGATTGATGGCCGCCATTGACTACAAATGGTGATGAGAACTAACATTCAGACACATTGGCATGGATGGAGTTTAATGTAAAAAAACATCAAGACTGGGTCTTCTATGGTAAACGCTCATCCATTCTTTACTGTGTCAATTATGAAGATGCTCAAGGCCAAATTATACGATTATCAAGGTACCACTTAAAAACAGGATGCAGCACAGTGGTTACAATGCCTGCCCAGCAAGTGGCAGGTCCCGGATTTGAGGAGCACAGGCCATTATGGGATTACTCATCCCTGGCTCTTCACGTCCGTCGCTTGGGACCGTTATTCGTGCTGCCTGATACCTTGTGCCTTTGCAAAAGTAAAAGACCCCAGTAAAGTGAGGAACATGAGTACCTTCAATGACCTCTTCCATATTTGCCAGGGCATATAATACTTTGGCTTCGGCCCTGATGGAAAAATACAATCCAACCACACAAAACAGGATGCAGCAAATTGAGATTGCATTATGAATCATACACATTAGTTCAACTCATACAACCTGTTTGAAGCAAATTTTTCATTACTGCTGATTTTCAAAAATGGAATACTGCCTGAGCGAGCAGAATCATCAACGCGTGGAGAATTGCATCAGATCAGAGCTGTTTGAAGTTGTGCAGCGAATGGAAGAACGCCGGGGATCGTGTTGAAACCTCCATCATGATCGTGTATCTGAGGGTAGCCGGAGGGGAAGCTCAGAGATGGTGTAATACAGCACTTCGTACATGACACTGTGAGCTGTTTGAGAGGAGGGGCAGCTGAGTGCGAGGATGCGGATTTTTTGCTCAGTCATAGTCGCCAACACAACCATCCTAGTCCCCAAATCAGCTGCCAAAAATACATCTCCATGGACAATAAACAAAGAACCAGGTTGATTTTTATCCGGTTGCGCTGTGAGCGGTACCAAAGTGGTTAAACGCAGCAGTGCATCATGGAAGAAAGGCGTCAAAAAGTGGTGCAACTGCTCACAGCGCCTCCAAGTGGTGATATTTTGTAAGGTCGTCATGAGGGATGATGTACATGTAGGACCGTAAAACTTACTGGGTTAATGACAAATGATGTTGGTGCAGACTCAGAGGCTGGTTTCACAGATTTTATAAAACAACTCTGATCTCCTCACGTCATCATCAGACAGTCAGGGATGTGACTTGGTTATAAATTGATGCTTTATTGACAAAATTGTCAGTGATCTGAATTCTTTTCTGTCAGTATAATGAACTTAATATATCAAATTTTACCAAACCGGAGACCGGTAATTATGAATCTGGGCCAAAGGGCTGCGAGAAATTGGTCAGGATATGTAATTTTCTATCATTACCTCAGCCCAAAATTTGCATGTTCGATTAACACGGCGGAACACTTTTGAATTTTACAACAACAAATTTGTATAATTGCTTGCATTTCGGTCATTAAAGTTGCAAGGTCAACCTAGTGCTTTGGCCACATCATTTTTTATCTCGTACCAATTATTGGACGAAGTACATTATGTAAAATGACGGTCAACACACGCGACTGTAGGCTATCCAATGGCAAGGTTGATGGCATACTAGTACATGTACATTCAAAAGGTGAAACAGAGTTACAAAACCAACCCTACAAAATCCCCACCACCGATTTCAGTCTTGTTGGCCTACTATCAGGCACAAAGCCAACCTGTCATCACCACTGGCTTATCTGTAGATATCCTGGCCTCAACCATCTCAAACTACCGTACATGTTACATGCCCCCCCCCCCAGATCTTGGATCAGTCCCAATCCCAACCGACCATGCCAAGAATAGCGACACCGCCTCCCCAACCCCTCCCCCAGTTCCTGCAGCCTGTTCCCCAACCAATGTCTACCGCCCCTCTCTCTTGATCCCACAGAATAATCATTAATTTGCCTCGACATCCATCACCAGATGTTTACGTTGTCCCCAGGTTGTTGACATGCAGGAGGCTGGACAAGTTCCCATCTCAACAAGACTCCCTAAAAGCCAAGTCGTGTTGTTTTTCTTATCACAGAGGAGTATTGTCCATCATCTAAGTTTTTCAGATATTTGATATGAATTTTGTCCACCACCATTTCCCGGTTGGTTTGTCCAAAGAAGACCAGAACTGGTACTGTTTACAGCACTCGCTGGAACTGGAACTAGGGACGGGAATTCAGAGATTGTCAGATGCCAAGCAGCTATTGCATTGCCCTGCAATGACAACCCTACTGCTACCCAAGCGAGACGGAACAACCGCTACAGACACCTAGGGGAAATACCAAGAACTCGATTATTGATTGTGGACAGGATGACCTTGAAGGTGTTTGTAATGGCTGAACACTACATTTCTTTCCCTTTGGGTCCGTGGATCCTTCAAACCTTGAATTTTGCCGAGTGCCAGCAAATCTTGAGGAAAACGTCCTGTCTGGTACATGTATATCATTTGGAGATCACCAGCAGCTGAACATAGTAGGCCTATATTAAGGAAGCATAACCACGTAGCAGGACATGTCACATTTGCTTATATCAGTTGATAGAGCGTTGGACAAAGTAATGGAAGGTTTTTGGACCAAATCATGCTGTGGCTCTTCATCCCTCTACCTATTATTATGCCATGAGCAGCTACCGGAGGGGGTTAAGGTTTGGATTGCATCATGGAGTTTATCAGTAACATCTACTAGTATTCTCTAGCCTCATCGGTCGGTAGAGTGAGAAGAGAGGTGACAATAGTGGCCTTGCAATGACGTCATCCTGGCGGCCATGCTGAGGGCACAGGCTGCAGAGGTGTGTTTGGTTGATTGTTGTTCTGGTTCAACCAGGGAGTTGCAGAGGGTGAGAAGAGACAACTTGACTCCTTGAATTCCTACTAACAACTGACTTTATTCTGACACAGATAAACATGGTGCGATTATGAGTACAAAGGATGTCTGTTGTGAACCAAACGAAAGGATAAGCATTTATAATCCTGTTTACTGTAAGGGTCTCTGGCACCGGTGGGATTAGACGATGTTGTTATAGCAGTAAACTTCACACCTAGCCACAAAGGGCATCTGTTCTCCAGGTATAACAGTTTTCCTAGTTGCTATCCCAATGTGTTAATGGGATTATCGACACTCCCGCCGGCCAGAAGAACTTATGTGCAATGATGGTTGACTTGTAGATTATACACTTGTTTACAGAGTTAACATACACATTCAAGAGGTTGCTAGATAAAAGATACCGTAAAGAAAATACACAATTGATTGAACACTTTTGTAATGCTTGTTGTACTAGAAAACAGAATAATGTACTATGAACATCACCAATCACAAAGTACACCACGGAATGNCCTGCGAATAGTCGAGGAACAACTACTCCAGGCACAAATTGTCCCGGTACATGTAGCGTAAATAGTCCGGCTACAAACTGTCCAGCTTGGAATCGTCTGGTCTGAATCTGGAGTCTGAATTGTCCAAGTACAAGTTGTCTTGCTATGAACTGACCACATACAACTACTTGCTGTGGTACTGCAGGCCCCTTCCCCTCCCCTCCCATATTGCACACATTCAAACCATGAATCCTCCACCAGATCATGCATAATTCATCCTCCCATGATCTGTGACAGGATATGTGGATTCCTGTCGGCGTATCGATCAGCCTCACTCTGACCACCCATGATCCTGTGGCGGCGAGGGTGACCGCCACTAGTATTGGGGCCGACAGACGAAGAGAACGCTTGATGTCGTATAAATCTGTTTATTTGAGCAGTGACAGCTGGGGGACTTGCGTCCCTACAAAGCCCGCATGGCTCCCTCTACGCATGCGCAAGGCGCACGTTTCAATCACGCTTCCTGCGGGGTGTTCCCCCTGTTAGAACATGGGGTTCTGGCGCAAAACTCAACCGCTACAGACCTCCCCCCTTAGGGAAGATGTGTCCCACATCTTCGTAGATTAGGGCCCATCCTGGGTCTTTCTATGTGAGGATACTCAACCTATTCTTATGCCTACTACCAGAATTCGCATTACAATTACATAATATTACAAACATACATAAAGGGAAAACTCAAAAAATAAATGCTATTTGCATCACAAAATGAATGTCCTTGATTAGAATCAACTGTCCTGGAAAGTTGGCAAAGTCCAATGGAGAAAAGGGTTAAAGTCCAATATGAAATGTCATACCGGCATTGTCCAAACAAAGGGTAATCCTCTTTTGATTAACCTACTTCAGTTCATTGTCACCACAAAGAATACACAAATGTTCAACTGATCAATTAACGAAAATGCAAAATTCTTCAAAACACCTATTTCCTCTGAGAGTCCGAATTGCAGAATAAAGTCACATTCCCGGATTATCAGAATATCCATCTAGGCATTATACTACTTGCACCGTACATTCGAGTACGAGTGGACCCAGTGATCGAAATATCCAGAAGTGGTGCCGCTGTCATCGTATGATCAAGTACGAGAGGACTCCATATAACTGGAACAATCGTGAAGCTATAAATGAACAAGATTCAGCTGAACGCCATGTTGATCCTCACTTAGTAGACCGGTTTTAGCGATTCTTCAGACTAGAACACTAATGTCCAAAACATCTTCACGTATGACCGAAACATCTGTTCCTGCGTCAAATATAAACTGGGATTCCATCCATCTTCTCTGATATGCAACAACTCAAGCCTGCACACAACACAACCTTCCTCTCCTAAACTTAATTGAATCACAGCAAACTAAAATCCTCATAACTATCGGACGACTATTGTTCGTAATAGACAACCTGCCTCACCGGGGGGCACCCCAACACATGATACAGGTTCCTACTCTGGCATCCTTTATCATTATTACGGCGTTGGCGTTCCATATACCACGAGGCGAGCACGACTGGTTCTGCCACCTATGATCAATATCTGGAACTACAATGTTCAATCACTTGGGCAAACTTCAGGGCTAACTTACTCACTAAGTTCAACGTAATCGTCCGTATCCACAAGTTCCGATCGTTCCTGTGGTCCTGTAGCAACTGTAGGAATACTGTTCGCATCATCGCTGCAATATACAGCTGCTCTATCGCCCATTTTCTTCCGTGGTATCCAGCTGTCAAATTCGATCCAAGATGGCGGACGCCAGACTTCTCGTCCATCCGTCTAAACTTCTGCTATTGTCCCGTTCATCCTCATCTGCCGAAGCCCCCAAGCGGGTGCCAATGTGGCGGCGAGGGTGACCGCCACTAGTATTGGGGCCGACAGACGAAGAGAACGCTTGATGTCGTATAAATCTGTTTATTTGAGCAGTGACAGCTGGGGGACTTGCGTCCCTACAAAGCCCGCATGGCTCCCTCTACGCATGCGCAAGGCGCACGTTTCAATCACGCTTCCTGCGGGGTGTTCCCCCTGTTAGAACATGGGGTTCTGGCGCAAAACTCAACCGCTACAATCCAACCAATCACTGAAACTGCTGGCCACACAAAGGGCGAGCATTTATGGTAATTCCCTTATCACCTGGCTGTGTCAGGAGCGGAAACTAGTCACGGGTCGAAGACTATGGCTCACATTAGTTGCGACAACAGTCGTAAAGTCTGGCAAGTCACAATTGAAAATCATTTTGTGCACTTGGTTCTTTTTGCGAGGGAAAAAACGAGGAATTGCTTTTGCAATGTAAGAAGAAAACTCTTTGTTATTAAATTATTGAAATGAGAGTGCTGTGCGTTAAATATGGCATTATTAGCTCGTAAGACAACATTGGGCGAATTTATTGGGCAGCAGGAGGAAGCAAAGTGCCAGGCCCCGTATTCATAAAATTACTTAAGTCTGAGTATGACACAGACTTACTAGTTTTATGAATACGGGGCCAGGAGAGAACCGGCGCTGTCAGGAAGAGTCACGCTCTCTATAGACGATTCTCAAATTCGCAGATCTGCGCACTTCCGCCGAAATCACAACCTCGATCTGAAACCAGCTGACGTGACGCAATCCATGATTCAGCAATGGTCGAGTCTGAGGCAACGTCCCTGCGTCACGTCATTCAGTTTCAGACCGAGGTTGTGTTTGCGATTTCGGCGGAAGTGCGCAGATCTTTCTTGCTTACGTTTGAGAATTGTCTTCACATGAAGAATATCTCCGACGGGTGTTGAACTCATAACCTCCGAGGTGACAGGTGCTGATGTTCCACTGCACCACTCTGACGCCCTTACTCATCACTGAACCACATTCACATGGAGATAATTTGTATTGGCGGTGAATGTTCTGCCCAACAGCCAAATAGAGAACTATCTCCATGGTAACGCAGCCTCATGTGTGATAACGTTCGATATCCCATTGCAAATAAGCCCTGCAAGACATCGCCCTTTTGCCAATCGTTATAGTGACCCCTGGCCTGCACTCTTTATCCAATAACGAGTCAGTCGTCCACCCAAAGACCACTGTCCATTTCACCAGGCAAAAGGATACTGGAGAAACCAGACACTATAATGGAAATCTATATCGAGGGATACTCGATGACAGCTTCTGCGTCATTTTGGCGATCCCTTGGGGTTCTTCTCGATCAATATCACATTTGTGTCCCTTGGTTCATGACATGATAGATCGCCTCTCAGAGGATCTTTTTACAAAAGATGACAGTTTTTTTCTTGATACCAGGACACACAGAGAAAACCGAATGAATCGCGAGGGGTAATCTCAAGAGTCAATCAGGATGTCGGGGAAGAACAATGGTCACTCAATTTGATCATACATGTATTGAACAACAGTACATATACTGTATATATATATCGCGTCATACAATAACATTGACCAGGAACAACTGGTTACATAAAATATCATAATACAACCTTACAAATAATACTGAGTGTTTGTAGAACTGATTGATTGCGAATTATATCAATTAATATCCCCGTGGAAGACAATTTCTACCATGTGTACATTATATGTGTACTTTGACATCAACTGAATAAATGAGTGTGGTTGAGTCTGTGAATATTTACTGTTGTTCATGTTTAGGAGTGTTTGTAGACACCTCTACTGATGATACTGTACATTTGCTGTTCATTTCATATTTCACTGAATAAAGATTACCCTTATGATAACCCATCTTGATTTAATCATTAGGAAACTTCATGCATATTGTGACGCCATTTCATATTCTGACGCACCCAGGTTTTAGAAGATGGGCTGTTCATTTTCATCACTTGAGGAATCTAAGTTATCCGTGGGAAAAGTAAAAGCTATGCCCTTGCCAATTGCAGGGATTATTTGTTTACTGTTGAGAATAATCCCTGAAATTTGCAGCTTCATAGCTTTCTCCATTTTCTCAAGGATCACAACTCAGTCTCTTCAATCGACGAAAATGAGCAGCCCCTTTTAAAGCCGCACAGTATAGACAGATGGGTTATAATCGGCGAGCATAGTCTCGGTCACCCAGCCGCTGTTTCGAATCTGGGAATCCGTATTGCAGTACTGTGGAACGAAACGGCTGGCTGCGCAAGACTACACGCAGCATTGGGGATTCCCCGAACTTCGATACAGGATAATGCTGTAATGTGGGGTTCTATGGTTCTATACATTACGCACGCCTGGAAACGAGGTTGCACTAAAATTCGGCCGAACTAGAAGTGATTAGCTGTGCATACTGTGCGGCTTTAAAACCACCTTTTTGAGTTATGGGGATTCGTTTGGAACATACCCAAAAAATTATATCGCAGACAGTAACAGAAAGACAAAACTACAGTTGTGGTGTGATCACAATATGTTCTGACAACTTTGTCATCTTCACAAAAACAAAATACACGCGTCAGACTGTTTCTGTTTTCAGGATCTGTTTCCAGGCTTTCATTACAAGAATAACTCAACACTCGAGTCTATTGTGGTACCATCATACTGCACCGGCGTTCGCACAACTTCAACAAAAGTCATCAATAAAAGGATGTATGATTTTTTACCAGTTTCATGAAGCATATGGTAGAAACGAACAAAGAACCATGAGAGCAATAAATCATATTTTTTTCTTTGCATCAAAATTGTTGATCTAAACGGTACCCATGTATTATCATTTGGGGCATTATTGTCTCGTACTACTGCTGTTCGCATCCTGCGGTGTGTATTTTTGGTAAATTTGCAAATTTAATGTGTGGGAGTAAAAAACTCTGGGAATCTGATCAAATAATGTAGAACCTCCCTTATCAGACCCC
>NMRB01000035.1:358490-375343 GCA_002633025.1 Notospermus geniculatus
GGTCAGTTCCTGGTGGACCATCCTCTCAACTCAGCATAGGCATACATCAGTTCAGTTACGGAGGCTATCCCTTCAATTTCCCTTTGACAACTTCCTCCAGTAACGGACCACAGGCTGGGAGGGAGGATGATATTCATAATGGGACACTTTCCTGCCGTTAGAGGGCGCCTGTTAGCGGTCCCAGAACGTCACAAAATTTGACGCCAGAGATGTAAGCCACGGCGCCACGTCATTATGGATGATGTTGTGGCGCGCACTTCTCTGTGACGTCAAATTCCATGACGTTCTAACTAGTGGTGGCCTCTAACGGCAGGAAAGTCTCCCATTTACACAATGTGGAAAGCACCTCCTCAAGCAAAATATAAGAGAAGAATATTCGAATTGCTATAAAAATAGAATATTCCCTTGGTTTACAGTCATAGCAATGACCTTGTTAGCCACAGAATGGCATTTGCACCCTGGGGACTTCCTCATCAGATAGACAATGACTCCGCCATCAGGGTGGAAAAACTCATTTCATGCAATCTGCATGTTTAAGTAGGAGAGGCTGAGGAGAATCGATGGTGTTGAGTTGAGAACTACTATACCTACAGAGCAAGAGTTCACCATTTGCGATGCTCTAATACTGCATCATTCTACGAACCATGGTCAGATTGAAGCTTCTTGAGAGAAACTTGACGAACACCAACCTCAACGACCATACGCATCAAGTGAGAGCCATCATCCAAAATGATATAATAACCGAAGTCGTCCTCCAGAAACTTCGCAAATTTTCGACCGCAACCGGGGTCTTCTTCAGGCTGGCACTTTCAAGTCGAGCTACCGGTATACTTCTGGTAGCTCGACTTGAAAGTGCCAGCCTGAAGAAGACCCCGGTTGCGGTCGAAAATTTGCGAAATTTCTGGAGGACGACCTTGGTTATTATGTCATACATGTAAGTGAGAGCCATCAGGTGAAAAATTAAAATTAGAGGGGATAACTCGGACAGAGGACAAATGAAATGGAAAAACGGTATGACAATTATCAAGCAGAGGGTCGGTCATGACTTGTCAATACGGATGTTTAGAAATCAAACGATAAACGTAAACGTTAACGACAACGTTATTTTTGGCCGAAAATGCAATATAAAATCTGGTTATTGTGTAGTATGAAAAATATCGTTGTCGTAAAGTTTTCATTTATCGTTTGATTTCTAAACCTGCCTAATGTGCAAGTTACGCCTACTGTTGACTTTAACTTCACCTCACATTACCTACAGGTTAATGTACAGCACACTTAAACAGCCTTTGAATAAAACGAACAGAAAGTTCAGACAATCAGGGAAGACATCTTGTCATAATCTATGACATGTTTTCATCTCAAGGAACTGCGAAGAAAGGCGACCACCAAGCCAAGCAAATCATCATTCAATAGAGGTCATGCCATCGAGAGTGGCAGGGTCAAGCCGGAAACCACATTAACAATATACACCCGAAACGATGGATGGATGTTTTGGAAACGAGGCATGGTGCACACAACAATGTGATTATTGTCCATCATGATGTTTGCTGTCTTCAGCGAGATGCAGAGACTCAAAATGATTGTAGGCTGATTGTAGTGGGATGCACTGCGGCACTCGACTGAGAACTATAGCTATCTTTCACTTTTGAAGAAATTATACATCTTATTGATGGATAGAAATTCAGCAAAACCAATATTGACCACACCTGGTGTGGCATAAATAAAGATGTCCTGGATGTACGATGATGTAGGTCTCCACAGTTCTTCAGTGAGTAACAATAGATTGCCCGCCTCCCAGTTTAATCCTTGTGCAATAAGATGCATCCATCTTGCTGAGATCTCTATCGGTTTGGCTTAATCCTGTCACTTTGATTGATGATGTCACCACAAAGACATCGCAGCAGCTAATTAAGAAATGACAGTCCATCAAGAAGAGGATTAAAGTAAGACCGTTGAGTTTATTTTTCATTACAAAATCACTAGGTTTATAGTGAAATATTTAATTCATCAAAATTGTGTGATCGGCAGTCCGGGTGGCCCGAGAGCTAGCACTGTCGTCATGGTAACTGTTGGCCTACTGTACCTGAGTTGTCCTGGTTCACCAAGAAACCAAGAAACAACAAAATTGAAACTAGACTTTTATGTGTTTTCGGTTTCAGCCACCTGGTGGCCAAGCCAAGAATCGAATCGGCCCGAAACTTTCTGTCGTTGGTCGTCTGACCCAGGGGTACATATGTACAAAGTTTCAGATCATTAGCCCGAGTGTTTACGAAACGTACCGTGCTTACAGACGACGCCGGATGACGGACGTTGCACCACGACTATAGCTCACCCTGGTGAGCTAAAGAACCCAATCGAGATGAAAAGTTCTAATTTAACAAAAAAGAATAAATTGAAACATGCACAGTGTCGCCATGATTCACCAATGTGTATTGGAAGGATCTTATCACACTGCCCTCATCCATCATGCACCAGGGCCACACTCAACACACAATAACAGCGAAAATCAGCAGACAAAAGAACACTTAAAAACAATTCCTGAAAGTACGTTGGCAAACCCTCTACCTTCATATGGAACATAAGTGGACGTTTTCATAACATAGACCGGTGTAATACCGCGGAGAAGCACCTACGACACCGTCATGAGGACTTACTGTCGCCATGAACAACCATGATCAGAGTTTGAAATGGAGACACAATGCAAAAGTGTTCATCAAGGGCTTATGAAGCACTGATATTGACGCTATCAGATGGCCAATATGAATTTTACAGGCTGTGGGGAAAAGTTAGATCGATAACGCATGGTTTATGGCTTACTGTAAATGTTGTGATTTTTCATTGTAAGACCATGCAAGCTTATACAGACTTCAGTATATAGAATCTATATGCTGAGCTCTTATCCATGAACGACACTCTGAGAACCTTTATCATTCAAATCTTGCTGGCCTCCACGTATTAAAGCTGAACTTAATAGATATAAACCCCAAGCGGCAGAGGTAGAAATTACGAACAGCCACAAGGCACTTCCAAACTACCTCTGAAAACGATACCCTCTCGGACGGTCACAGTTGGTTTCACTTGCTACCACGCTCATGATGAGGAAAGATCTCGGCACAGCTGCCAAATGAGAAAAAAAACGAAAAATAATATGTTATGGTACCGAGATTCGAACCCACAACCCTACGATCGATTCGCCAACCTCTTTCTATTTGCGCCACAATGTGACTGCTTGCATACAACGACGCCGATCTACAATAAAGGCGCTGTGGTTTTGAAGATCTCCTTGAGGAAATAAAGCGATCGGAATGTCGTCATGCAAGCAAGCAGTCTTCGTGGCGCGTACTGAAAGAGGTTGGCGAATCGATCAGAGGGCTGTGGGTTCGAATCCCGGTTCCATCACAGATTATTTTTCGTTTTTTCTCATTTGGCAGCTGAACTGAGATCTTTTCTGTTCAAGAGCGTGGTGGCAAGTGAAACCAACTGTGACCGTCCGAGAGGGTGTACCGTTTTCAGAGGTATTTTGGAAGTGCCTTGTGGCTGTTCGTAATTTCTACCTCTGCCGCTTGGGGTTTATATCTATTAAGTTCAGCTTTAAACGGGCTGGGCACCCAATCAAGTAGTGCTGACCGTGCTCCACGTAGCTTCAGCTCGGAGGGCAACGTGCCAACCACAAGGCCATAATATAAGGGAAACCCTCCGTGCAAGCCATGGCCGGTGGCTTCGGCCGTGCCATTTAACAATTGGGGTCACTACAGTCCCAGCACACTCCAAGTTTGGCACCCCATGCTACAGCCCAGAAAACAGGACCATCACCAAATACAGCTGTTGACGATAGTCTTGATACACAGGCTGCAGCCATCATTCTACATGCTGCAGACACTCGGTGCCATCCAGTCACAGTCGAGTCTACCGACTCCGAGGACGTTTCATTCAAATCTCGCTGGCCTACAGGTTCGACACCCCATGCTACAATCAAGCACAGCAAGACTATCATCGAAAACACAGCTGGATGATATTCCTGCTGTTTACTGGCTGCAGCCCTCATACATGCTGTACAACACTGAGTGCCATCCAGTCACACAGCCTAAGTCGAGTCGGATAATCATCATCTGCTGACATCAGCCCCAATGCTATTGTATTGATCAATCATGGCGTCAAGTTCTCTCGGGAGATGGAAATCCAGTTTCAAACAATGCGACGGGATGAGTCATCCATCGGAGGATAGATGGTGATCCTCACAGGCAGGATAGTGTTTAGGATAAAAGATCTGCGGAAAATGACAAAGTGCAAAGATAAAAGAGTAGAAATGACTGGAGATGGCAAGTTGGTATAAACCGTTAGCGCTGTGATGACTTGCATGTCATTCTCTCTCACACGCTTATATAAACCCTGGCTTGTTGAGATGACTTGGGTTGTCAACCTCTGTCACAAGCTTATATAAACCCTGGCTTCTTAAAGCTGAACTTAATAGATATAAACCCCAAGCGGCAGAGACAGAAATTACGAACAGCCACAAGGCACTTCCAAATTACCTCTGAAAAAGATACACCCTCTCGGACGGTCACAGTTGGTTTCACTTGCCACCACGCTCATGATGAGGAAAAATCTCGGCACAGCTGCCAAATGAGAAAAAAACGAAAAAAAATCTCTGTTATGGTACCGAGATTCGAACCCACAACCCTATGATCGATTTGCCAACCTCTTTCTATTTGCGCCACAATGTGACTTCTTGCATACGACGACGCCGATCTACAATAAAGGCGCTGTGGTTTTGAAGATCTCCATGAGAAAATAAAGCGATCGGAATTGTCGCCATGCAAGCAGGCAGTCTTCGTGGCGGGTACAGAGAGAGGTTGGCGAATCGATCAGAGGGTTGTGGGTTCGAATCTCGGTGCCATCACAGATTATTTTTCGTTTTTTCTCATTTGGCAGCTTTACTGTTCAAGAGCGTGGTGGCAAGTGAAACCAACTGTGACCGTCCGAGAGGGTGTATCGTTTTCAGAAGTATTTGGAAGTGCCTTGTGGCTGTTCGTAATTTCTACCTCTGCCGCTTGGGGTTTATAACTATTAAGTTGACTTTTGATTCCTCGCCAGACTGTTCCTTCACCATAGACTATGACAGAGACTGCAAGATTTTCATTGATTTTAGAGGATGACAAAAAATTTAGGACTTCCCACAATAAACAATTATCTCAACCACTTGGCGTCTAGGACCGTAGATAATGAAAAATGGCGAGACAAAATGACTGATGACGCATCCAATACCATTGTGTTTTTAGTGATGGCAAGGATTTTTTCAGAACTGCTATTATGATCTCATTGGTGCCACATGCAGTGGTTGGTAGGATGACAGTTCATGGCACCACTTTCCAGTAGGCTACTCTGGAAACTGGGTTGACAGTTGGCGAGGCTGGAAATCATGACACTAAGATTGGGAGTCATGGAAATCATGTCCGCGAATCTGTCACACTTAGATTTTTGCTCACTGAAATGACCTATTGTGATTTCTGTAGGATGTGTGCTGACATGTTATGGCCCCTTTCTCAAATTGTGGGAGCCATTCTTTTTTTCTACCCATCATGCCATAAGCACGTGACCCCTTTTGGAGCCATATTGTGCAATATTGGGTGGTGTATGGAGCATTTAAAACGTTGCCAATGATAAAGAAGCAATGCTATCAAACGACGCAATCAACGATTCGTGTTACAACATATCAAAGATGTCAAATAATAAGCTTCAGTTTCAAAATGCAAGGTGACCTCATCTAATTGCAGCATGCATAGCCTGTCCAATTTTCAGTCATGTCATACCCAGGATTTGTATAGGAGACTATGTAACAACCCCTGACCTCCTGTGGGACGCTGAGGTGGTCCCATGGGGATCACCTATTTATAGACCGGTTCACACAAAAGGGACAATTTTGTATTGAAAATTCTCATTGTTTGGAAGATTAGAGTGTTTTGATGGTCCAGGATTCCACTTGAGTGATCCCTCTTTGCACCCCTAGGCTAGGTGATATTGCTGAGTCACTCGCTTGCATAATTCTACAAACTGGAGGGCAAGATGAGAGTCTTATAAATGAGACGTAGCGCACATTTGAAAGAGGATTAATCGTCCAATATGTCCAAGTCTTATGCAATCTTCTTCAGGCCCATTCATATCAGAACCGAACAAAATTTCGATGACAATATATTTCTGCTTCAAGTTCCAACATGAAATGGTCTTTTCAGTCAGCAGTATGACTGCAAAGCTGGGAGATACCGCCATTTGCGTTTCAGACTTCATCTATGATCGCCCCAGAGGCAATTCCCAAGAACTGTAAAGTAGATCCGTCGGCATAAGACATCACAGAGCCAATGGACCCGAAATATTGTCCTGCCACCCAACTAGTGATGACTGAAGCTGTGAATTGGCTGAAGCTGTGAATTGCTAATCACAAAAGGTAGCAAATGCTTTTTACTTCTAAGTTTTGCACTACATTTACATTGGACATTGCTGTGCAAATCTTAAGTAAAAGCAAATGCTAACTTTTATGAATACCAGCCAGTGTGTCAAGATTCTGCAGTTCGTTGGAAACTAAAATTATGCAGACTCAATCCTGTCAGGACTGGTTTTCAAGGTTAAAACTTTGATTGTGATGGAAAAGTGCATAATCAAACAAACAGGCCACTTCAAATGTTTAACAATGACTCAACTTTGTTTAAAATGATGGAAGCCCATTACAGTTCATTATATCGCGTTATACGAATCTTGTGTAATAGATTGTTTTGTTATGGGAAGAACTGAAACTTCATTCGAATCTTTACAAATAGTACTTGCCTGTTATGTTGATATTAGAGAGTGTAACAAACGATTTAATGACAGATAAAGATGACTGATTGCTCAATTCAATGAATTGTGAACTGGAAGTGAATTTCCATCAAACATGGGGAGGCATTCAGAGAAAATTCCAAGGGGTCGATTGAGATATCCTGCATTTGTCACCATTCTTTCAAATGTTTTCAACCAGACATAAGGGAGGTTTCGAATTCAAACGATGAACGTAAACGTTAACGACAACGTTTTTGTACCGAAAATGCAATATAAAATCTGGTTAATGTGTAGTACGAAAAATAACATTAGGGAGGTTTTGCAAGCGCCCAGTTAGGCCCTACGACGACGTTTATCTATTGTGTGGGCATACCCAAACAATAGATAAACGTCGTCGTAGGGCCTAACCGGGCGCTTGCGAAACCTCCCTATTGTCGTAAAATTTACGTTTATCGTTTGATTTCGAAACCTCCCTATAATCTTGATGAGACCCCTTACAGTACCTAAACTACAATAGAACTTAGGGGATGGCACATAATTCATATTCTCTGACTACTTTGATGATAAATATAAAGTCAATTTCCAGATATTTGCAAATTTTCGACCCCAAGCGGGGTCTTCTTCAGGCTGGAACTTTACATGTACAATCTGAAAGTCTAGAAAAGACTGACTACTTTGGGGTGTGTTCAGTCATCAATGCGTTTGCAAGTGCACCTCGCCTGAACAGTCACAGCTGGGACCCAAGACCACATGTGTATCATCACACCTGTGACAATTCAAGAGTGTGAGGCAGAGAACGTTATATGCAGCCATTTTAGCACTCAGCCAACTGGAATTCCCACCTCTTGTGTTAACTTTCGTCTGTGAGTTATTGAACATTGTGCAAAGTCTAAAAATATTTTCTGGGTATAAAACCACAAATCCCCAGAGTCAACAAAATACTGTTAGGGCAAGGCCATACTAAAGGGGGAAGTTGTAGTGTATTCCCTAGCCATAGGGTGTAGTGGATGATCACTAAGGTCACAGAGAAGCAATGAAAATATTTGTCCCATAGTTTAGGAGGTGTTTTATACCTTGTACACATGCCATGCAGTAGCCTAGCTGTCAAGTTTCTAACATGACCACTTCACACATGGAACTTCTTATCCATGATCGTGTGTGAATTGGTTCAGGCAGTTTCCTATGTAGGGGAAGAATTACATCATATTCTTGAAAATAATATTTTACTCCATCAAAATATAAGGATGCTTTCATATAAATTGTGCCCTACCTTTAAAAGCTCATCAGTGGCGACTTCCTTGAAATGTTCTAAAGTATTTAAAAGGTCCAGATTACTCAAAGAAAATGTCTAATCCAATCCTGTAAATGAAAAAAAAATGATAAATTTATGATATAGTGGTAATCCTTGTTTTTTGTATTGGTAATCCATCCTTGTATTTGTAGAGTCGGGAAGCCAGGTCTAAGAGGAACACTGCAATTTTAATTACAAATTAGTTTTTGATGGAATAATTATCAAAGCAGATCAATAAAACAAAATACCAGATAGCCCATTGGTTTGGTTCAGACAGTGGCAGCCAATCAGAAATCTGCCACACTATTGCTGACACAGCCTCTTTCCAAGTCATCCTCTCAGGGGCAGAAGCTGCTGTAAACAACCGCTGACAGTAGATGGCGTTGTAAATTAATTTCTTAATTGGAATTTCAGGGGTCACAGATTTTTTCTTCCACATCATGCCACTAATTTGGGGCCATATTGAATCAGCTGTAGAACATAATCCTGGGTGCATTAGACTACAGTTTCTGGTCAATCAAAATGCCATTGGGAAGGTGAAAGTTTGATCAGTTGAGGTGAATCCTTAGATCTTGTCAACAATGATGGAAAATTGCTTCTCTTCATTACCTAGGTTTTGATTGGTCATTATGATGTATATTCAGCTGAATTCTTCAAGCCAACAAAATGGGGAGGGAACAGCAAGCATGATCTTGTCTGTATGACATTTATTGGGATGAAAACAGTGTATTAATCCTTTGTTCTGTCCAAAGAATGTCTTTAGAATCAGATATATCTTCAACAAAAGTAGGGCCATTCCTTAGCTCTGATGGCGATAGTTCCATGAAACACACAGCCAGAGTCCAAAAACTTGAAGGTGGAGCAGAATCATTTAACTTGGTCAAGGGGGACACTCCAGACAGAATAACTTGGTAAATATTTTATGTTTGGAGGAGGGACATTAATTTGGAATGAGGTTGAGAGGTTTGGAGTGTTTGTGCACTCGATTCATCTCTCACTGGCTTTGAGGTTGATAAAGACATGGACATTTGGCGCAGCTACAGTTTTGAGCTCAGGCTAGCTTTATGTGTGGACTGTCAAAGCTTCGATGTTTATATTTACTTATATATCAGCCTAAAACATCCTGGATAACAATGTTTATATATAAGCCTGTCATAATTATATGCTGAAAATCGTCCAAGCCTGGGGGCTTGGACAAGTCTTGAATGTCCATAATTATATGTGTCACTTTTGAAGATGAATAAGAGACATGCCCCATACTGTTCTATCACACAGTGTAGCCTTTAGCTAGATATCAAAGGGCATAGTTTAGGAATGTGTCACAATGCTCGGTGTGTTGATAAAATTGAATAGATCAGACGGACATTTATTAATGCTTTGCACTGTGTCATCATTTATGAAGTTCCTTGAGAATATTTAATGTATAGTGTAAATTCACAGGAAAATCAGATTTGCTTGAAGCAAGACATGCACTTTGACATTGAGAGAACTAAGGAGTATTACACATGAATGAGCTCAGAACATTAGGATGAACACTCTGCATTTTTTGCCTCCAGGCTAGTGACGAAAACTATGCCAAAACCCATCAAGACTTGGACTATTTTGATAATTCTCCTTGAATGGAAGTCCTCTTGAGTGGACATATAATATTCTTATCCCTGTATAGTTCGTAGAAGACTATTTGTGGACAGGATGTAGGGGGTGGGGCCAGGTTGTTAAGATGCTGATCAGCTAAGGGCAGGTGGTGATGATTGTCCAAATTTTTAACCCTTTATTAATAATGGATCAGGCAATTCCCACTCATATAAGTATCATAAATTTTTACACCCCTGTCCTCCCTGCAATTTTCATGTCTTTCTCAAAATACAAAAGTTGCATGGAATTATTGACTAATTCATTTGCCTATTCAGTCTTTGTTCTTGCAGGAACTGTCTTAACGCCAGGGACTAAACTTTCTGCCATATCTTTGACTTTTCCTTCTTGAATGTCGTCAAATTTGTTGAAGGAAAGAGAAAGAATATATGTAGAACATAATAGATTATTGCAAATATCGTAACATCTTGTAAACACTACTCCATAACTCTCAGCTTTTTAGAGTTCATTTCCAAAACCTCATTTAATCAATTTCCGTCTTTTCATACAAGTGTATACATTATATAGTAACTAAACAATATAATGACAATAAAGATAATTATTACAATTTATGACCGAAACATTCAGAATAAGAACATCCTTGGAGGAAAAAATGTTTCAGCAAGAGAGTGACAGATGCCACGGAAGAAGACAGACAAGAATCTGTTTTTTTTTCTTGCGCAGCCAGACAAGAAAGAGAAATATATTTACCTCAACAATAGAGTCTGTAACGACAATAATCCAGCATCTACCTTCAGATATATCCACTCTATAAATGTTTGAATTAGGACTCCTTATGGAAACTCACAACCTCCAGGAGAAAATTATGCTTCAATCTAGAGATAAACAGACGACTATTAAGGCAGCGAACCACAATGACTCCTCTTGTGTACAATCAGGGGAGATCAACATGAAATAATCCAGTTATTCATGATCTTATGTGATGTACCTTTAAAATACTCCACATTTACACCAAAGTATAGTTCCAGGGAAATATTGAACAAGAATGCACCACAATGATATTTGTGTCACGAAGGATCCAAACCCAACAGCAAATATCAAAACTCTACTACAGTAGGCTACACATTCATCCAGTCGTCTGCCCAGCGAATCCCTTGTCCAATGACCGCCGCATGAGATACACTGGATCTCAAAGCAGACGAGAGACACAGAAGGATTGTGGGAAATGGCAAATCAATAGCGACCACTGTTGTGTATTGTGTGCCTCGAGATGCATGTGTTGTCCGGGGTCGTCAGGCGGACGACTCGTGCAAAATGCATCTCCATTCCCGATCTTTATTGTAATCTCCAAATTCTATGATGTGTTATCTCCACATTCTATGATGTGTAATATCATAGAGAGTAAATAAACAAATCTATTTGCGAAAAATGCGTCGTCTTAACCTGCCTTTTTAGGAAGGGAAGAAGATAGCTTCGATTTCCACATGAAACCAATGTAATAACTGGTGTTTTGGTTGGTAAGGGAGAATATGTCCGAGGCTATGGCGGGTATTACCTACTGTTGGCCTCTAGAACATACATTACGAACGGCATGTCGACCTAGCCACAAGCAGAGGATTTGCTGGCTAGGCCTATTGCCATTAACCCCGGTGTGACAAAAGCTCAGTTTTGCCCTGCGATATAAAAGTATGATGCCTCCTTTCAAGAGATATACGGATTTAAGCGACACCATTGAATTTGACTCTGGGGAAACCAAACTCTCAAGCCTTTGACATCAGGGCTAAAATTCAAAAAAACCTTGCTAGCTTAGTTGGTTGCTAGTTGTGTAAATTGGCCTGTAGGCCTACAAACTGGGGACTTAACAGGTAACGCCTAGCAAGTTTATGAATATGGGCGCAGGAAGACAAGGCGTTAGATTCCATCACGCTGGGCTTTAAACTAGATTTTATGGAATAACCTTCATTTGATAAAAATGATGTATCCAAGGTCCATTTCGTATTTGTTCTCGGGAGAAATGGTTCATCCATTTTAACACCAAAATCACATTTGATATTTGTGTACACTCGGCAGAATACACGTCGGAGTATTGGATCGTAGCGCTACTATATTTTCTGTTGACAAGGTAGCGGATTGGTTCCGATCTATACCGCTCCACTCCCGCGGCGTTCTCGTTGTTGAACAGACAGTACATGTAGTAACGCTGCCGGAGCAATCTGAACGTCAGAGAACAATTTGCACGCGCATCGTAGTGTACGATGGCCGCCCGAATGTAGCCGAGTACCTCCGAAGATGACGTCGATTGCTGCCGGAGTGGAGCGACAGAGATCGGAACCACAGTGGAAAAGTATTGTGGTATTGAAGTAGTGTCTTTGGTCGCATAATTGAGTTTTAGAAATTCTACGTTACAACTGACTACAAATATATTCTTGTCGGGCCTCTTGGTTGTGCTCTATGTCCTAAAAATCCTCCCACGTTTGTACGCGCCCCCGGTGCACGCCCAAACCACTGCGAAGATTGGTAAGCAATTCGAGTTATGGACAATAGATGGCACTGTGGCAGCGTGATCACACTGAGGTTGTGCTAAATAAAAAATAAAAATAAAAATGAAAGGATGCTCTCATCTGCTGCAGTCCTGTTATTCACAAAGCGTATAGTAGTTGCGCATTCGTAGCAGCCTCCTTGCATGCAGCATGCATGCATGCATGCAGCATGCAGCATGCATGCATCTGGTCACAAATTGTCCAGCCATTCTATCAATTGCGATTTACCCACTGCTCACATGAACTATGCTGTTGAACAAAAAAAAACGAAAAATTTCTAAAACAGAGAAGGCAGGTGTACAGAAAGACTGACGTCATATTTAGAAATGTTCAGGTTTATTGCAAATGTTAACGATCTATGATGAAAACAAAAAATAACGGCGGGAGTCAGTCCACAAACAGGAACATCCGGTTGGAAAAAGTTCATCAAGCGAAGTTCGTCAAGGGTTTGTGTGAGCGTAGTCGGAGGGCGGAGCGATGTCACAACCCTTGGTAGTCAAGATGCATGATCCTGTATCCGATATCGAAACTAACGTGCACAATTGATTAAAAAAAAGAGGGTGGAGGGGACGTTTTAAGCATGAACCCTAAACATGCAACCACGTTCTCTTGTGATTGGCGAACCATTCATGGAACGGGCGTTAACCTTCCACGTTGTATTAGATTTCAATCCCACTCTTATGTCCACTGTAAGACATAGCGTTCTTGGTTTGTATTGTGACAAATGAACAATTATTTTTGCATCTTCATCTTTATCGACAGAGCATGAATCCACATTTTTCTTCCCAATTTGATGTCTTCTGACGTTGGGCAGAATTACATGCTAAGGTTACACTTGTTGAAAATACCCGTTTTTTCCAGACCCGTGTCAAACCCGTGTGTACGAAAATCCCGGCGAGAGGTAACACTACTACATTGTAGTTAAGTAGCCCGCCGACAGTTGCGCTGCATGCATTGACTCTTCGGTCATTTCTGTATTGGCACACATTGTTGGAGGCGCGAAAACGACGTCACCACCCTGTGCTATACGCGTGAAATTATTTTGAAATTAGAAGCTTAAGACCCTGATGGGTTACTCGGCTTTAAATTATCTATCTTATCTTAATGGCTGCGCCATCTGTAGCCGTGCGAAGAACTAACGTAAACACGGGCCGGGGATTTCGAAAAGTACGGCGATATAATAATACCAATAATTATACAGTTATATAATTATTTTGGCAGCTGCCTTATTAATTTGGTAGTTGCCGTATTATTTTGGGTGATATTTTAACACGCATGACATGGCCTATTACATAATGTTGGCTGCCACATTTCCTGGGACTTTCCAAGCACTGCGACAGTTGCGAATAGACAACAACTCTATTGTGACAAATGAACAATTATTTTTGCGTCTTCATCTTCATCGACAGAGCATGAATCCACATTTTTCTTCCCAATTTGATGTCTTCTGGCGTTGGGCAGAATTACATGCTAAGGTTACACTTGTTGAAAATACCCGTCTTTTTCCAGACCCGTGTCAAACCCGTGTGTACGAAAATCCCGGCGAGAGGTCACACTACTACATTGTAGTAAAGTAGCCCGCCGACAGTTGCGCTGCATGCATTGACTCTTCGGTCATTTCTGTATTGGCACACATTGTTGGAGGCATGAAAACGACGTCACTTAATGGCTGCGCCATCTGTAGCCGTGCGAAGAACTAACGTAAACACGGGCCGGGGATTTCGAAAAGTACGGCGACATAATAATACCAATAATTATACAGTTATATAATTATTTTGGCAGCTGCCTTATTAATTTGGTAGTTGCCGTATTATTTTGGGTGATATTTTATGACGCGGCATCAGAGGTCCTCGCGGCCTCGCGGCCCCAAGACACTACAGTCGTGTATACGCAAACTGACACCTCCCTGTGAGGACAGTCTTATCGGACAATCAGATTATACGACGCACGTAGCGCCCGCTAACTGTATGCCAACCTGAATTTCATTTTTGTATATGGAACGAATTTAGCAGAGCATTTATTTACATTGCCAGTTACGCTACAGTATCACTGGAGCGATTCCAAAGGGACTTTATTGTGCCAAACCAAGATGCTGTCAGTTTGTTTATGACGGCAAAGATCCACACACACGAGGTTTAGCAAGTAGCCTGGCCAAGCTTGAGACAGTGGTGGCTCCGATTTTACCATCAACCAGACTGTCTTCGGAAATCAACAAAGGCCCTCCAGCTGAATTGAGAAGGGGGCAACTGAAAATGTTCATTCTGTTGAAGACGCCTGTCTCCACTCTATAGTCTATAGCGGAGTCAATCTGAAAATCGCCCAATATGACGCTGCTTGAAGCATAATCTTTGACTAGAGAAATCCAATTTCCATCGCATTTCTTATTAAATTATCTATCTATCTATCTATACCCACGTGCAAATATGTAAACATAAACAAACGTTCCCATTGGTCGAAATGATCGTCACTACTCGGAACCACGATTACGGCGATATGACGTAATTCTAGGTAAAGGTGCATGCAGATGCTGCATGCAAACCATTAGGGAGTTTAAGAAATCAATAGACTGGTACCCGATCCTAACAATTTTACATCGGACTTTTGCATATGTTAGGACCGGTCGCGCCTATCGCTTTCGTGAGTCTGATTGGCCGGTGCTGGCGCAGGCGATAAGTATAGGAACTATTATGTTGATACCTTTCTATTTTTAACACCTTCGTGATTGGTGGATTTCCTGGGTCATATGGAGGTCACCTTCTGTCTACATTCCGGTACGTCAGCCGTATTGAGAATTGAATATTACATAATTTACATAAAATTTCCAAGTGACGTCACTGGCAGAATTACTCCAAAAATGGCGGCCAATACTGGTGCTACCAAACAAGCCACGACTGCAGCGCGCAGGTTGGTAGGATCAGGTACTAGTCTAACGAATTCTCAGCTGCTGATAGAGCTTTGTATACATGATAAACGAAAGATGATACGTACTCACCGCAGGGCTGGGGGAGGGCTGGCGCCCGGAGCGGAGATGAATGAGTAGAAGCCGACCCCCCCCACACTTCCCCGGTCGGGGACGAGCTCAGTTCAGCCATTCAGAAGTCCATACTGCCAGCAAAGAAATCGAAATGAGACAGTGAAAACTCCGTCCTCCCACTCGGTGAGTGCACCAGGAATGACAAACTCCAAACGTCCCTCGTCACCCGAACAGTCAGACGCGCCCATATTACGTGAGAAACAATGAAATGCCGCCTAGGCCGACATGGCCCCGCAACATGGAAATGTGAGCCGCTCCAGCAAAAGCAGCGCTTGTCACTAGCGACCGTCATTGGTCATCAGTTTACTCAACTATTTTCACTGCTGTCTAATACTATTGTCAACATGCAGAGACGTAGGCCTAGCTCTTAGGCCTATGGTGTAAGGGCGTTATCTCTTTCCACGGTTGCGTCATGAAGCGCCAACGTTTTGCTGGCGCGGCTGACAAATGACAGAATGTTTTAGCATTGTTCAGTTTTGTCCCCGATTTTTCGCCCTTTTCCTCTCACTAATCTATTGACTTGACTATTGATGCATATTCAGAGCGTTTGTGGTCAATGCGCGTCTCGAATAAAGAAATTTGAATTTTGAGTTTTTGTACGATTTTCTTTGGTGGAAATTTCCGACTTTGTTTTTGAGGACGCCTTCTGATTGGTCATATTGAATCACATGATCCGAACAGCACATAGGCCTACATGAACTTCTGAATCAGTAAAAATGGTCGCCATTCTTTCCATCACTTGAGAAGTTTGACGCGCTGTGATACCTGTACTAACCCTTCATCGGATGGTAAGGAACTGTTGTCGTACAATTTACCGATTCCTTCATACCATGATTTTCACTGTATGAATTTCACAGAATTCCCGAAGGTGAAGAGATCTGTTGGTTTCACAATAATTGACGTCATATATTTGTCGTGATTGTCAGTTTCTCATAGAACGTTCATGTAGTGATGTAGATATCTGGGTTTTTTTTCATTCAACTGGGAAGCGGGAAAATGTTTTGTTTCAATCATAATGTGGCCTTTCGGTAAGTTACAAATAGTAAAAGACGCACTGGCAGCAGGGACATTTCTCGTAGCAACCATCTCCAAAAAATACATAGGTCCTGGGAAATTTCGCATTTCTTACTTCGTATTTCGTACTGCTTGTTGGGTCCGGAAATCCCAGCATTGGGACCATAATTTTTACGCACGACAAAGTCACTTGCAATCTGAACGTCAGAGAACGATTCGTGCCAACATCGTAACTCTGACGTATATCGGACAGCGCCATATTGCTCCGTGAACTACTTTGATGAAGATCGGTTCGACAAGACTGTTCAAACTATCTATTTGAATGATCTAAGTCACCAATTAGGCATTGTGAATGTTGCTACATATAGAAAAATGAGTTGAAGCATGTTACCTTACCTGATGAAGGGTTAGTCACGCTATAACAGCACGTTGAACTTCTCAAGTGGTGAAGCTATGGCGGCCATTGTTGTTTCGTGATCGAGGTGGGGAGGGAGAAACAGTCACCTAATGCATACGAATTTTTCAATAAAAATCGTTGCAAAATGCACAGTTTAACCACTCAAACGTTTTT
>NMRB01000035.1:377254-391227 GCA_002633025.1 Notospermus geniculatus
CCCCCCCCCCCCCCCCCACTTCCCCGGTCGGGGACGAGCTCAGTTCAGCCATTCAGAAGTCCATACTGCCAGCAAAGAATCAGAAGGAAATTCTACCAAATCAGTCGAAATGAGACAGTGAAAAGTCCGTCCTCCCACTCGGTGAGTGCACCAGGAATGACAAACTCCAAACGTCCCTCGTCACCCGACCAGTCAGACGCGCCCATATTACGTGAGAAACAATGAAATGCCGCCTAGGCCGACATGGCCCCGCAACATGGAAATGTGAGCCGCTCCAGCAAAAGCAGCGCTTGTCACTAGCGACCGTCATTGGTCATCAGTTTACTCAACTATTTTCACTGCTCTCTAATACTATTGTCAACATGCAGAGACGTAGACGTAGGCCTAGCTCTTGGGCTGGGTTTACATCGAGGCATACGCGACACGGACACGCAGGCGAACAATGGCTTCACAAAGGATTCATCACCATGAAACCTTTGTTCGTCTCTGTGTTCGTGTTGCGTGTGCCTCGATGTAAACCCAGCCTTAGGCCTATGGTGTAAGGGCGTTATCTCTTTCCACGGTTGCGTCATGAAGCGCCAACGTTTTGCTGGCGCGGCTGACAAATGACAGAATGTTTTAGCATTGTTCAGTTTTGTCCCCGATTTTTCACCCTTTTCCTCTCACTAATCTATTGACTATTGATGCATATTCAGAGCGTGTGTGGTCAATGCGCGTCTCGAATAAAGAAATTTGAATTTTGAGTTTTTGTACGATTTTTTGGTGGAAATTTCCGACTTTTTTTTTGAGGACGGCTTCTGATTGGTCATATTGAATCACATGATCCGAACAGCACATAGGCCTACTTCTGAATCAGTAAAAATGGTCGCCATTCTTTCCATCACTTGAGAAGTTTGACGCGCTGTGATACCTGTACTAACCCTTCATCGGATGGTAAGGAACTGTTGCCGTACAATTTACCGATTCCTTCATACCATGATTTTTACAGTATGAATTTCACAGAATTCCCGAAGGTGAAGAGATCTGTTGGTTTCACAATAATTGACGTCATATATTTGTCGTGATTGTCGGTTTCTCATAGAACGTTCATGTAGTGATGTAGATATCTGGGTTTTTTTTCATTCAGCTGGGAAGCGGGAAAATGTTTTGTTTCAATCAATATGTGGCCTCTCGGTAAGTTACAAATAGTAAAAGACGCACTGGCAGCAGGGACATTTCTCGTAGCAACCATCTCCCAAAAATACATTAGGTCCTGGGAAATGAGGTCATGGAAATTTCGCATTTCGTACTTCGTATTTCGTACTGCTTGTTGGGTCCGGACGGAAATCCCAGCATTGGGACCATAATTTTTATGCACGACGAAAGTCATTTGAAAAGTCTCCATCAGATAGTTCAGCTCATGTCTGTAATCAGATTGATCGAAACGTGATGGATGGGAGTGATGATTTCAGGAAGAAGCATGCAGGATTGTCTCTTCCACTCGTCTGCTCCGATCTTGTTTGTTCTGGCAAAATCATCATGCAAGGACGTACCACTATGGTTACTTTCAAATAAATGAACTGACCAATCAGCTCGAGGTTGGTAAAAGTAGTCGATAATAAAATCTATTCTCGTCCTCTACATGTACATCAACATTCGGTTCGTACCATTGCGGAAATAAACTTGAAATATTCGAAGGATGGTGTGGCGAGAAGAATCAACTTTAGTTTGTTGTCGTTCGTCAAGATGTCGCTCTACGCCATATCCTTTCGTACACAACACGAACTGCAGAGTGAGGTCATTGACCTGATTGTGGCATTTACTCAATGATCTCTATAGATTGATAAGCAATCGGAACACTTCACTCAATGATCCCTATAGATTCATAAGCAGTAGAAGCACTTGTCACAAAGAATGTTTTAATCAAAATGCAGGATAAATATGCAGATATTTTATCAAATATTATCATTGGAGAGCAATTTTTGGTCCGTTTTCTACAAATGTCGCCAGTTGGCGCCACTATTTTATCAATCGTCTGCGACCATTTTCCCATGATCGAATGAGGTCACGAACAGCGAGATTTCTGGGTCGCAGTCAACCTCAATAAAAACATGTAAAACTCGACAAAAATGTCAGGAAATACACCTAACAGGGGAAACCTGGAGAAATGTACGTAACACATATTTTGTTGTATAAGTATGATTTTGTACCCACTCTCTGTAACTGGCTTTTGTTGTGGTGTTTGTGTGTCTTTAGATGTTACATGTCGGCCTACATTACATGCATTGTATACACTTACATGAACGACGACGCGTAGTGAGTTTTACTAATTTACTGTTACATGTTTACTGTACTAAGGTACATGTAGTCTAGGCCTATAGAGTACCGGTACTGGATTAGCTTGCTAGACCCCATCCCGTAGACTATGTTGTTGTAGGCCTACACTCAATACTAATGCCTTGCCAATAGGCCTGCTGTGTAAACCTGATACAATATAGGCCAGAATGATAGCCAAAACACGCAGTGTAGACTCCACAATAGCCAGACTGGTAAACATTTTTCAATGTTCCTCGTCTGCGAGTACTCCCCCACTATTGTCTCACTCAATAACCTGCGACTTGACAATGGAGGATCTATCTGCCAGTGTTTCCCAAACGATAGGAAAACACTGTTACGTGGGAACACTGGCAGATGTTACACCTGCTTGCCAAGGCCTGCTGGCCTAAAACGTGGCCACAGTATGCCAAAAGAATCCAGGTAAAAAAGACACTGGAAAAAAAGACACCGGAAAAAAAGACACAGTAAAAAAGACACTGGAAAAAAAGACACTGGTAAAAAAGTCACTGGAAAAAAAGACACTGGAAAAAATGTCACCGGAAAAATAGACACTGGAACAAAAGTCAATGGAAAAATAGACACTGGGAAAAAAGAGTCACTTTTCACAAAACCATCACTCATTCAAGTTGTTGCATGATGAGGAAATGGACAATTCAGGCAAGATTTTCCCCATTAACCCTGCCCCCGCCCCCCAATATGAGCAATATGACGAGTGGGCTAAATTGCAGAAGAAGGATGACTGCCTCTGCCTGGGGCAATTTAATCCAAGAATTTCAACGTTGAAATCTATGAACTACATTTAAGTTATTGGAAACATGAGGGATTTTGCACTCAAAATGTCAGATAGTTTCAGATTGCTCTACTTTTATTGTGCTCCTTGTTTCAGTGGTGATCACAGCTTTGGATGGGAAACCACCTGCAGGATGGAGTAACTATACGAAGGCAATCACACTTGACAATGACCAACAATTCAGAGGGTACANTACGGACGAGGTGCTTTCAATGGCTGCCCGAAGGTTGCCGAAAGCTTCCGAGTCGAAGACGATTGAGTCACTTGAAAAGTCTCCATCAGATAGTTCAGCTCATGTCTGTAATCAGATTGATCGAAACGTGATGGATGGGAGTGATGATTTCAGAAAGAAGCATGTAGGATTGTCTCTTCCACTCGTCTGTTCCGATCTAGTTTGTTCTGGCAAAATCATCATGCAAGGACGTACCACTATGGTTACTTTCGAATAAATGAAATCAGCTCGAGTTAAAAGTAGTCGATAATAAAATCTATTCTCGTCCTCTACATGTACATCAACATTCGGTTCGTACCATTGCGGAAATAAACTTGAAATATTCGAAGGATGGCGTGGCGAGAAGAATTAACTTTAGTTTGTTGTCGTTCGTCAAGATGTCGCTGCACGTCATATCATTTCGTACACAACACGAACTGCAGAGTGAGGTCATTGACCTGATTGTGGCATTTACTCAATGATCTCTATAGATTGATAAGCAATGGGAACACTTCACTCAATGATCCCTATAGATTCATAAGCAGTAGAAGCACTTGTCACAAAGAATGTTTTAATCAAAATGCAGGATAAATATGCGGATATTTTATCATACATTATCATTGGAGAACAATTTTTGGTCCGTTTTCTACAAATGTCGCCAGTTGGCGCCACTATTTTATCAATCGTCTGCGACCATTTTCCCATGATCGAATGAGGTCACGAACAGCGAGATTTCTGGGTCGCAGTCAACCTCAATAAAAACATGTAAAATTCGACAAAAATGTCAGGAAATACACCTAACAGGGGAAACCTGGAGAAATGTACGTAACACATATTTTGTTGTATTAGTATGATTTTGTACCCACTCTCTGTAACTGGCTTTTGTTGTGGTGTTTGTGTGTCTTTAGATGTTACATGTAGGTACATGTCGGCCTACATTACATACATTGTATACACTTACATGAACGACGACGCGTAGTGAGTTTTACTAATTTACTGTTACATGTTTACTGTACTAAGGTACATGTAGTCTAGGCCTATAGAGTACTGGATTAGCTTGCTAGACCCCATCCCGTAGACTATGTTGATGTAGGCCTACACTCAATACTAATGCCTTGCCAATAGGCCTGCTGTGTAAACCTGATACAATAGAATAGGCCAGAATGATAGCCAAAACACGCAGTGTAGACTATAGCCAGACTGGTAAACATTTTTGAATGTTCCTCGTCTGCGAGTACTCCCCCACTATTGTCTCACTCAATAACCTGCGACTTGACAATGGAGGATCTATCTGCCAGTGTTTCCCAAACGATAGGAAAACACTGTTACGTGGGAACACTGGCAGATGTTACACCTGCTGGCCTAAAACGTGGCCACAGTATGCCAAAAATTGTCTTTTCGGCCGTGGGATTCTCGCCAAGAACTGCTTCATGACAAGAAGGACTAGTTGCAGTAAATACAGTTGATGTAACGCACGCTTTTCATGCTGTAGGCTACACAGTACCGTTTTGTTAGTACACTGAATGCGATCACCAGCTGGAAAGGCAACTGTCCTCTATTGAGGACAATAGCGAATTGAGATTTGACTTGTCTGGTACGGTACGTTTTAAAGTTCATATTCATTGTGTTGTTGTGCTTCGCCAGTGGTGGAACTCACACTGGATTGGGCGAGTCTGAGGACAACAGGTTGTTCAGGCGTCCATACAGATGAATGAAGTGGGGACACGGATCTGAGAAAAAAACATAAAACGTGTATATTGAGTGTTGGCTAAGTTTCTAACTTCAGGGCAGTCACGTGATTGGCAGACATAACAGCTGTATTTTATCATTTTTTCATACCTGATACAAAATCGATCATTGCATGAATAATGCCCCTAGATATGCCGGACTACAAGGCTGAATGCACAGACAACATGACATTTTTATCGTATTTGGTTGGAAAATTATGATCATTTATTAGGCCTAATGCTGCAATTCAGCGACGATAACATTTTTTAGTGTAATTAAAGCCACAAGCAATGAATCTGACCTACTAGGACCTAATGAATTGGAACGGAGACTAGGCCTATGGACCCTAAACTAATTTGAGGGAGATTAACTTTTCATGTTTTGCAATGTACAGGTGTATTTCAAAGAGATACCATCTCCATATTCGTTGCGACGTGCATAAATATTGATCTCAACAGTCACTCTGAACAGTATGGTACAATAAAACTGTCATTAGCATACTCGCCGGCCGTTGAGTTTCCCTCGCCTGCTGTGATATCCAGCCTTTTCAGATTTTATTCAGGAAGCACGTCAGTTTTAGCACGGTCAATGTCATCAGAAATGTCATGAATGTGTGATGATGGTGTCGTTGAAATAAGTATTGTGCACACTGCACAGGTTTTATATATTTTTAACGGTAGGACTACGTTAGGAACAGAAACAGGATGCAAAGATGATCAGAAGATTGTTTAGGCCTACCCTCTGCTGAAGAGGAGCCACTTCATTTAAATCACGCCACACAGCTGTTACATGACCTGGTGATTGTGTGAGATTTCTGACTTTCATGTCTGCTGCCATTGTGTCATGACTATCGCACCAGACTCGCCGCTGGTCCGACTGCAAAGTCTCCACAGATTAGTGTCATCCTGAAAATCTCAGGTCATTTACGGTCGCACCCCCACCCTCGGAACAAAGCGCGAGAAGGGTGCGAGACCCTGCGTGCGAGGATGACAGATTGCAGGCCTATCTAGTCTGTCATGGGACTGTGATTTGCTCTCCTTCGAATGCCTTGGCATAATAAATTCTGTATTTCAGTAGAAGCTGCAATGTCTCAGCAAAGCTCAGGCGTGGACACGAGCCCACAGGCGTCAGCGCCACCTGTTACCAACAAACGGAGTTCTCCACATCGTAAGTTTGTCATATACCAGCCATTCTGAATATGAGCGAGCAAAAAGTTCGGTGTATCAGACAACTCGAGGAGGAAGTCGAAGCAACAAGTCCTGGGCACAAAAACAGTCTGCTTTGTGTGGCTGTGTTCAAATTGTCATGATCTATATCCTTATCGCTTGTTGAACAATAAAAGCAGACTTACATGTAGATTACAGGGGACTATACTGTCACACCTGTGTAGTCACAACCTCGTCCCCAGGGGTAGCCTATAGTTCGCTCAGACAACCTCGGACCACTCGCTCACTAACCCCTGGAATCAGCTTCGGTTGATAATCCAGGAATCTTGGACTAAGTATAGGTGGCAGCACGAGTTAAAAATAAATCAATTTGAAATACTTACTTGTGCTTTTTAAATTCTTTTTACAAAAAATCATCAAACCTGGATATAGATAACCTTCTGGTTTGATCCAAAATATTTTGAAAATTTCTTTGGGTATATTCTTGGGTATATTTGACGATTTCCCGTCAACCAATCACGTGCGTTAAATCCAAAGCTGATGCCAGGGGTTAGTGACGCGACCGCCATATTGTCAGAAAGCGAACTATACCCCTGGGGACGAGGTTGGTGTAGTCAGTCATAACACGCAGGCAAACGCTGATCGCATTGTGACATTTTGAGCACAAAACGTGAGAAAGGAAGTTGCCCAAAAGCGATAGAAGATGCCATGATATGAGGAACCTAACTCACTGCCTCAATAGGTGTCACCAGTGGTTAAAACTATTCAATTGAAAGGGACATTCAGGTCCTGATCAATTTCCCACAAAAAAGGCATCCATTGTATAGGCCTAGGGCCTGATTACTGTGTGCTGTCCTCTATCATAGTTATGGTCCCGACTGTCTTCAATATACATGTAGAAAGCTGTGTTTATCCCATGCAAGCTGATTTGGTAAAAAAGCTCCAGGTTTTGGTCTAATTGGTAGTGAATCTCCCCTGATAGGATTTAACTACAATGGTTTTATGAAAAAGCTCTTCGCTCGATGAAAGGAAACGTAGAGAAAATGACTTAATACATCTGCAGAAAATAGATCATAATCATCGTAATTAGGTTATAATCCGTTACTTATTGTGCGTCCTTTTAATCAGAGAACGCAGCGGAAATTACTTGCTTGAAGTCCTGCTCAGCTGGGGGAGCAGCTTCATGGACTGAGGAAACTAGAGCTTTATGGTTTATACCACATATGCACTCTGATTACGAGTAAAATATCTTGATATTTAAACAGATTCAGATTGCAGTTTTGGAACAAAGATGGTGGCCTACCAGTTCTCCCACATGATGGCTATTCATTGTCCAAGTATGACATTGACACTAACAAATGCATCCACTCGGACAATGGCTAATATCAAAAATAGATAAGCTCGCTTGTTTATTTCTGCTGATATTTATAAAAAATAACAATAATGCTTTTACTTCAAATTTTGTAGTACGTTTGCATTGGACCTCGCTGTGCAAATCTTAAGTAAAAGCATTTGCTAAATTTTATTGATTACCGGCCAATAATTTTACCGAAACTTTGGCGCCCATGGGTGGCCCACTTGACCAGTTCTTCGTTCCAGCGGCCATTGAATGGCATGTGCATGGTGAGAACTGTTAGACCGCCATCTTTGTTGCACTGTCACTGTCATGCGACTCGGGTGACAGGGTTAAAGCAGTTACCGGGTAACTGAGAGAAATGAGGTACTGGTTAATTAAGCGTCATGTCCCTCTAATTAATGTGCATCTTCCCGGTGTTTATGGATGAGCGTCATCCACACTTGACACTAGCGGCGAAATATCGTGCCTCATTTCACCACTAGCGTAGGTGGAAGGCCGCCATTTTGGATCTTGCCGGCGCGCATGTAGAAATAGTTCGGTCGGCCTAATCGCACAATTCTTTCTAATTAGTATTCAGTTCATTTCTAATACCACTTGTTATCAACACGAAGTCCTTTTAGTCTGAAAATATTCGCCTTGAACCCAACAGCACCACTTTTCAACATCATCTATCATCTAGCGTAGATGCCACTGGGTTGGCGGTGACACGGCTGGCCTGTTCACGATGGTTAAAAACCTTTACCAAAATGTAGTAATCTGCACTACTTTCAAGATGGAAACCTAGCACCTGCGCTAGTGGTGATATAGAAGATATCGCCATCTAGTGTCAAGTGTGGAGCGTCATCAACAGTCCAATCTAATATTCGGGTCAGTTGTTTGTCGATGACAGTCACCCGATGAGGATATCTTGCGGTCTGTCACTCTCTCAGTCGTTCACCTTAGATGATGACATTATTACTGCTTCGTGAAGAAGCCGCCATGGCTGCCGCTTCCTCTCACCACATCAGGCAGAACCTGGTACGTGCACACAGAAATGGAAGTAAGGATCTCATTTCTGGAGGATATGTTTAAGATGTATCTGCATACGCGTATTTATAATTTGGGTTGGCTCCTTTCATCATGACCAACTCTGAGTGAGCGTCTTAGTTCCGTTGTCTGTGACACGAGGCGATGAGGTATTTCACTAATTAGCCGTTTCTTGGTGAGTTCTAAAGTTAGAAATCTTTTGATGACAGGATATGAAGGATGTCACCCTATCGTGCCATTCAGCCTCGCTTTTCATCGCTAGAGCTGCGAGTGCTGTAACCGTAGTATACCGGGTAACTTCAGAAGACACTGGCACACGCATGACGGTGTGAATGAAAAGCTATTTTCCATTATCACTTGACATTAACCTACACAATCAAAAACTGATGGTAGATGGGGGTATCAGAGGGTTGAACGTGATACACCGACTCTACCGAATGTAACCGGGCGGGAAGGACAAGCGGGCGGCAAGATGACCAAGCTCGGCGCCGCCTCTACCGAATCTACCCCCCCCCCGTGCCTGTGTAGGCCTATAGCGTACATTTCACAAAGGGTGTTTAAGACTACGGGTGTAACTTCGTCAAATGCATGGTGGAAGTGCGCGCATTCAGTGAAGTTACACGCGTCTAAGTCTTAAACACCTTTTGTGAAATCGGCCCAAAATATGGGTCATATGAATAAAGACTAGCAAATGCTTTTACTTGAATTTTGCAATAGAAATGCATTATGCAATGCTGTACAAATCTGAAGTAAAAGCATTTGCTTGTCTTTATTCATATGACCCATTGCCTGTGTTCTGCGACTGATGCAGGGACTTGAAATGCCCAAGGAGTGATGATTTAATGACACCACATTTTCCACACCGTGGTGCGTCCATCTAACATCAACTCCTCTCATCACCCAGCCTTAATGACTTAGGACTTTAATTATTCATGGTATGTCTCTCTTGTTGGGAAACCTCTCCCCAGCCTAATCTGTAGAGTTCAGGATGATGTGCATACATTTATGGTGTGAGCAAATCTTCACAAACTGCTTAGGAGCCACGGTGGTGTAGTGGTTCCGGTCTCCGGCTAGCGGTGAGAGAGTCCCGGGTTCGAATCCCACTGGGCGTGAGACTTTGGGCAAGTGTCTTTGCCTCACTGGCCTCTCCACCCAGGTGAATAAATGGGTACCGGTCGGAAATGCTCAGATTGTAGCTGAGTTCTACTGAAAGGTTTCAGGATAGACTGGAGTTAAAGTGTAAAGTCGGATGATACCTCTACCGTTGTTGATATCAGACTAATAAACCCAAACTTTAACTTTTTTAACTTTTGAAACACAAACTTCTCTCGTTTAATGTTGAACATCCATATTTATCAGCTTGAAAGCTCGCAATACAAGACGCCATACATGCATATAATAATCTCATGAATGTGGAGGCGTAATTCTGAGCATCATTATAATCCCTCTCCGTATCTTCAATGTCTGTTCCTATGGTTGCAATATATGTTAAGACTTGGTGTAAATCATGCCCTAGAGTACAGGATTGTGTCGTACATCTTGTATAATAAAACTCTTATTCTGAAGAGTAGTTTTTTTGCATCTTGGACTTGACTCAATGGCTGATATTCATAAAAGACAGCACTCTGTCGTCGGCGCAAGTGGAGTGTGTGTGTGACTTCAACCATGACGTGATCTACCCGTGGCGCACGTTTCGCCGACGTTAGCGTGGTGGACCGGCGGTCAAAGTGACGTCATAATGAAGCACTTCACAAGCTCTATTGCCTGAAAGATTATTGCTGCAGATGTCTCACCACAGATGTCCGCGGCTGAAATCGCCAACACAGGAAATGAGATTCGTTTCTTATGAAACTCGTCTTCCCAATCAATCAAACAAGAGGACTTTCCACATCCATCATCTGTAAAGTTCAACAGGTGGTTTACACTGGAGAAGATTCAGTGCTGAGTCCAAACATATCGTTTTTTCCCTGTCCTGTTATATTTTTCCTAAACAACATTAAAACCTTTTTAGGGGATGTTCCGGGTGAACACCTTTGTGTCAGTGGTTATCTTTATGCATCGTATTTTCTCCAGATGGTCATATTGTACATAGCAAATATTCATGAACATTACAAAACATGAGGTGCTATCCTGATTACAGTCTGGACACATTGAAGAATCTTCTGAAATGAGAATATACATTTGGTAGCAAACTATGTTCTTGCAGTGGTATCTGATGAACAATATGTTCTTTTTGCTTAGTAGAATTGTTTATCCGCACGGTTTTGTACTGTTCTTTACTGAAAAATAGGTGGTACAATGGAATCTGATGGTGGTTAATTACAGTGGATACTTTTGCGACTTGACACCTGTTACCTCCTGATTCTGAAATATACCATCATTGCCACGAAAGTTTTGACTGAACAAACTTTGGCTCGTCTGACTGTAGGCCTCCTCTAAGAAAAAAACCCAGCACACTACATTATGTATGTTTTGTAATGAGCTGTTTTGTATCAAAAATATATTATCTATTTTTGCTTGTATATTATTGTTGCGCTGTCTTTCTCTGATAAATCAAAAGGGATAGTTCGTCATCCTTTATCACCTACCATCTGCACTGTGGTTGTTCTGTTGGTACACTGGTTACGTGCCTTTACTCGCCCGAATCCTCTGTGGCGAGTTAAATTCAGGGTCGACTGCATCTTGTCCAAACAAGGCTATCGACTCCGTCTTTAGCCTTGTCCGAATCCTGTCATCTTTTCCGTTAATGCATAAATTATTAATGAACCTGACCCCTACTTGACCCGCCTCCGAGCCAATCAGAACTCGCGAAACAAATCACCGTTGGACACTTTCTTTGCTCTTCACGCTCGCATTTGTAACATGGATTTTGATTGGCGCGTCGATTTTCCTTCGCGCCCCGATGACTGGCTGAGGCTCTCACCCCCTCAGAAACAGGAAATGTGATGGATTCGAACCAGGCTAGATGGCCGTCAGGCCAGATAGACTGGTGAGTACGAGATGGGTCGACTGAGGCCGTTGTTCTTTTTCACAGCCTTAGCATTTTCCTTATTAGGGAGGTTTAGAAATCAAACGATAAACGTAAATTTTACAACCTTGTACACCCTTAGTCAAAAGTAAATAGACAGCTACTAAATTCAATATTTCCTAATATAGCAGCGAGGCACAGTTTTTCTTTTTATTTCCATTAATAACAATTGCTTTGGCACCTTTTTACACTAAAATTATTTTGCTGTCCTTTGAACTGATTTTTTGGTGAAAGTTTCAATTTTCATCAAAAAAAGTGATTTTTTATTCGGGATTTGTTGGTGATCGCACCTATGCCATCTTGAAGCACATTTGTTTCTGAGTAGAATCTAGCTTTCGGATCCAATGGATCTGAAGGGGGGACAAAGTTACAGAGGGACGTTTGCAGTGATTTTGTTCGGTTAGCCAAGTTCGATCTTCCACGAGCTCGTCCGTATTTCATACCGACCAAGTGTTGAATATTCATCAGTTCTCCGTCACAAATCACACGCTCGGGGCAAACCACATTGATTTCGTTGCATCATTATTATTGATTGCATTGTGCACTATGGTTTAGTTTTGAAAGGGCAGACATGCTTTTGTGGTTAGCTGTCTGCGGTAATCGCCAATAGGTCGGAACGTCATCCCGGGCCCACTTAGGCCTTATTGTTATTCACATTATTTCTTATTGAAACTCCAAAGGCTCGGTCAAATAGGCCAAGTATGAATAGCGATTATTATTCGCGACCCTGAACTTGCCGCGTCACAACTGGTTGGTTATGAATGTGGTGTCAGACTGGCAACTGGAAAACCCTAAAATTGCTTGTAAGAAACCATCAATAACTCGGTTGCAGAAGCTTCAATTCTTTATTTCAAAATATCATTGTGTCTGGAAACAGTAGAGCTGTAAAATGCTCAGGTTCTCGATTTTGCGAAGGCGATAATAAAAAACCTCATTTTTTGATAAAATTTCAATCTTTCACCAAAAAGTCACTAAACTGTATACCTGGGTCATTTCGGTGGAAAGAGGTGCCGAAGCAGTTGTTATGAGTGATTATAAAAAGAAAAAATGCGTTTCATTAATATTAAAAGAAATATTGAATTTAGTAGCTGTCTATTTACTTTTGACTAAGGGTGTACACCTGTACAAAAATAACGTTGTCGTTAACGTTTACGTTTATGGTTTGATTTCGAAACCTCCCTAATATGACATCAGCCCTAACGTAATGTACATGTATCATGTCTAATTGGGTATTTTGCGTTTCCAAAAATGTGATTTCAAAGGTCGGGGAAAAAACAGAAAGTGGAACCAGCAGTTCGTGAGTTGATAACAAGAAACTATCTATAATAGGACAACACTTCAAAGGTTTGTTGGATCAAGAGAGCTTTGAACTACTCGACGTATACCCACATCACAGTGGGAGCATTGCTTCTTTTGGTTTGCGGCCGTGTTCAGCTTGTCTCAGAAATGTTTGAGAAGTTTTTTCCTCCCGCAGTTCTGTTCCTGATTTAAAAGGATTGGTCTGAATTGTCAGTTTTTACTTTTTTACTTTTTGTCTTGCGATTTTCAACAAACCAATACAATACAAGGCCTTCAATCTGTACTTGTGGTGGTCGACACTGCGGTTTGAACTCTTCTGTACAGGCTATTATACTGATGCAGTCAAAGCTGATTTGAGAACTCTTTCTGTTCAAATCGTATTTTATGAGCTCTGTGAGCAGTTTTTCACATGTTTCTGAGACCTTATGTCCACAGGATTAAACGCTAGGATTCCTGATCGTATGCGTCATTTGGGTTTGGGTAGGGATCATCCTATCCATTCAGTGGCCCCGTCAGTCACTAACCTTATTTGGGGCAGTGATCAAGGATACTAAATTCACTCCTTACATGTATAGGCCTACTTGTGACAGTCGGGAGCTGCTGTGTCTGAGTTCACCACTACATGATATTATGATCTGGTCATCGCTGATGTTCGTTAAGACCGCCCCATACTCAAGTGGGCGGTCTTTCTTGATTTTGCTATTTTTCTCTCTGAGTCTCAACTCTGTCTATCCGATCTGTGCTTGTCAGATGGATAACACCAGAACCAAGTCAAGAATCCCAACCAAACTTTCAGGAATTGTAAATGTTTACGAGAGGAAGAAGTCATTTTGATATCATTTTGTTTTTGATTTTTTAGTTGACCCGGCCATCGTTATAAAGAAGGAACCGTGTGATGTGACGCGAAGTTCATGCCAAAGTAACCAGTTGTCTCGGCCGAGTGCGGAGAGAACATCCAATCCACCTCAGATCAAATGTAAGCACAGCAGACTGGCACTCCTACTACAGGCACTCCTACTACATGGAGTTGCAGTTTTATCCCCCCCCCCCCC